>CM069405.1:36612047-36784547 GCA_035609135.1 Eleutherodactylus coqui
ATTGAAAACCAGCCTGCTTTAGTAAATCCTTGCAGCCCCATAAAGTAACAATTCTATTCTGCTCTTAGGGCTGTAAGTTGTAACATTGTAGCAATCATCAGCCGCAGTCACAACACCGAGCTGCTATGGAGCTGAGAACTGCAGGCCTGAGAATCACAGACCGCCTTCACCTGTATTGGGGCTCTCACACCAGCGCTTTCCGTGTGCGTATCGGCCGCGCACGAGCCTGCAGAACGTGCGCAGTGAGTCACATACGTGCTGCGTGCCGACATCCCCCATACACGTGCCGACATCCCCCATACACTATCTCGGTTTGCATGCCACATTACTTTTTGCATGCGCAATTCGCGCACCGTGTGTGAGAGGCAAAATTGCAAGTCAGCGCTCCTTCACACAGCGGAAAGCGTAATCCCGCTGCCAGTGGAGGACTTCATTGTGCTCTGAGTGGAGCCCGATCCCGTCTTCTGGAGAGCAGATCCTGGCCTCTTGCTGTACTTTTCCCCGCTGCTGGCCCTGTTCACATCGGCACGGGACACATCGGCACCATGTTTGAATGGGCATGGCATGCTGATGAGTAGGCGGGCCGGCCTAATTAGTTGCTGATGTTATCAATTAATATGGCAAAATTGTGCTGTGAGTAGCACAATTTCCTTCAGAACACGTACACATTGGCGCACCTCACAGATGCCTATGGAGTCTCGGGTGCGCAAATACGGGCAAAAATATTAGATTGTGCCAGCCAATGTTTTTATTGAAAACCAGCCTGCTTTAGTAAATCCTTGCAGCCCCATAAAGTAACAATTCTCTTCTGCTCTTAGGGCTGTAAGTTGTAACATTGTAGCAATCATCAGCTGCAGTCACAACACCGAGCTGCTATGGAGCTGAGAACGGCAAGCCTGAGAATCGCAGACCGCCTTCACCTGTATTGGGGCTCTCACACCAGCGCTTTCCGTGTGCGTATCGGCCGCGCAGGAGCATGCAGAACGTGTGCAGTGAATCACATACGTGCTGCGTGCCGACATCCCCCATACACGTGCCGACATCCCCCATACACGTGCCGACATCCCCCATACACTATCTCGGTTTGCATGCGGCATTACTTTTTGCATGCGCAATTCGTGCACCGTGTGTGAGAGGCAAAATTGCAAGTGATCCCGCTGCCACTGGAGGACTTCATTGCGCTCTGAATGGAGCCCGATCCCGTCTTCTGGAGAGCAGATCCTGGCCTCTTGCTGTACTTTTCCCCGCTGCTGGCACTGTTCACATCGGCACGGGACACATCCGCACCATGTTTGAATGGGCATGGCATGCTGATGAGTAGGCGGGCCGGCCTAATTAGTTGCTGATGTTATCAATTAATATGGCAAAATTGTGCTGTGAGTAGCGCAATTTCCTTCAGAACACGTACACATTGGCGCACCTCACAGATGCCTATGGAGTCTCGGGTGCGCAAATACGGGCAAAAATAGAGCATGTCGTGTATTTTCATGTCCGGTAAAAATGGGCCCCAAAAAGTAAGCCAATATCAGTGAACCCATTGAACCTATGAGTTTTAATAGTTGCGGTTCCTGCGACCTATTTTTTGCTCGCAAAATCGCCCGTATGAAGGAGCCCTTAATGTCAGATTGCTGCTGCGTATTAGGTCAGGCTCAGACGGACGGATTCCTATTGCTCAGGCATTGAAAGGCATGTACTGTAGCTTCTTTTCGTATACTCTCGTGGATACAAATTGCGTATTCCGCGAGAGGGAAAAAAATCACAGCATGCTCTATTTTGCATCGGACGGCTTCCCGCATGTAGAATCCAGTTCACCCATGGAAGCCCATTCTTACTCGGTAAAATACGCTCATGTGTGAAAGGTCATAGAGCTTAACCAGATGAGCGTGATAACGCCAGGAATGGAATTGGCTTTAATGGGTTCATTTTGACTTTTGTGTGATTGTTGTCAGTAAGAGAAACCAAGTAATCTTGTAGATATGAGACCTTTTAATGGCTAACAACAATATATGATGTTATTGGAAGCTTTTGAACCTACTTAAGGTTCTTCTTCAGACCTGGTCTTTTCACACAGACCAATTCACACAGTATGGAGGATGGACGTTCGTTAGTCCCACATCCTGGTCATCACTATCAGCAGCATATCTCCTGTTTACACGGGGAAATGTGTTGTAGACAATGATGATTTTTTTTATGCCACATGAAAGATGTGATCACAGGACAAACAAGCATTCACTTATTCATTGCATTATTGGCGGCACCTACACACAGCCCGATGATCAGGCAAACAAGGGTTCCGATCATCTGACCATGTAAAAAGCCTTTCATGGTGCTCATTTCTCCCACCTTCTCCTAGCTCCCTTAGCCAACCAATCAGCTAGTGTGAAAGTATATTTATTTAGGCCCCTCCTCTCAGGGGGCGTCGGTTATTCATCTTCACGGTAGAGTTCTGGTCCTGGCGTCAGCATACTTTCACATAAGTCCCCGGAGCCTTTACTTATCTGCTTCCTAGTGCTGCTTTGTCAATTATTACTTACATCTGTCAATTGTCACCTTACCTATCACCACCTACATCTATCTATCTATCTATCTATCTATCTATCTATCTATCTATCTATCTATCTATCTATCTATCTATCTATCTATCTATCCTATATCCATATAAGCAGTGAAACCTTTTAGAAATGACCACTTAATATTGCATTGATAAAGGGTCTTCTAGATGGGTGTCCCCCATAATATATAACAGAACGGACATAGGAAGATATTGCCTGTCTGTCTGTTTCTGTCTATCTATCCATCCTGATCGATTAGTCCTTTCTATTAGTAAGTGAGGACTTCTCTCCACGAGATGCTGGAAGGACACCTTACAGTAACTCCTGCAGATAACAGCTGTCTTATTCTCAATAAATAGACAATTCCTTGCATCCCGGTATCTTCTAGATAAATGAGGATTCGCACACAGAACTCCATTCATACTGACATCCAGGAAGATGGACCTGCCTTTAGTCGTGTGCAGGAATGAGCAGATCTCTTTTGAAGAGTCAGTCCTGGAAGGAGAATACATCTGCAGAGCATCCATCCTGGAATCAGTGCAGACTCGCCCCGCTCAGGTCCTGGAAGCAGGTGAACTACTTGTCTACAGAGGTGTGTGAGTCAGAGATGGGCTCTGCTCCTATCTGCTGCGTGCTGACCCTCCCCCAAGTGTGCTGATCCCCCTGATCAGTACCGCTGTACAGCCCCCTACTCTACTCTTCCCACTGCTACTACTGTAGCCCCCTATTACCAGACAGCATCAGGCTGTTACTACTTGTATCCAGTATGGAAAATAAAGAAACCTGTAAAATTGTAACAATTGTTTCATTTATTTGGAAAAGCAAACAAACAAATCCAGAGAGTTAAAAGATGATGTAGCGTGTGTGCGCCACCTAGTGGTCAGAAAGTGGGGATTTCCAATGACTGTTTCTGAAAGAGAATTGCTGCAGAATGTGAATCAGTGTTAGTCCATGTTGTGGGAATGTCTATACCGATATGGTTAATGAATGTAAGCCTTGCCATAAAATTGATAGAGTCCTATAGCAAAGATCAAAATGGGCCTGTTATTAAAGTGCTGGATTTTGACATCTAGGACAGAAAGGTCTGGCGTCTGTTTTCCCCTCCACTCTTTTTTGATTAACCTTAAAGGGAAGCTGTCATCGACTATGACTACCATAAGTTATGGTGCTTCCAATTTAGGTGACGTGGAGTCCGGGCGCCCTCTTCTCCTTCTCACCTGGTCCCCCATTCCTGAGGTGTCCTCTGGGGAAGTCTCTGTGCACACTGCCACTTTGACTATTTTAGAAGGCTTTGCATGTATGTGCATTCCCATTCATCTCTATGAGAGTTTGAGGCCATCACTGTATTCAATCTGATGTGACTGTAGGTGGAAGACGCATCCCCACAGTGACAGAAGAGAGGGATGTGGGACCCCAGTTCTCCAGAATTGTGGTGGTCTCAGTGTTGAGACCCCCACTGATCAGACTTTTATCACCTATCTTGAAAATGTATCTCTTGGCACAACCCCTTTAATCTAAATAGATTCCAACTTTAAAGGGGTATTCTGGATAGAAAAATCTTTTCGCTATGAGACATGTATGTTTAAGCTAAACAACTTACTAAAATAGTCGCTGAATTAAGGATCTTTGTAAGACCTTTATCTCTCTCACCTCTAGCCAAAAGTCCTACAGTTTCTAATTTTCCCAGTACTCCATCCTCCCTTTTAGGATACTAGTTCATATTTCACTGCCACGTTTGTATCAATGCACTCCAGATTTGCAGTCATCTGACTGAGAACTGCAATTACCAAGTGTTTTTGTGTTCTGGAAAATTAAGACCAAACTCAATGCAAGAAACCAAAGTTTTCAGACTTAAACAGAAAAGAGGAAGCAGATGATCATAAGAGAAGCCCAAAGAGGTCATGGACAAAGCTGGTCCATCTCAGGGGCATAGTTGGTGCAACCCCCAGGGCTTGGCTGGCGTCAGCAGCTGGTTAACCTGGACAGATGTTGGGGCCCAATGACTCTAGGGGGCCCACTCAAGGGTGGGATTGATCCTGCCTTTATTCTCTTAAATTCATTGTAGCCACATCTTTAAGACACAGATACAATTCACTAATCAAGCAGCACTACAATAAGCCAAGCACTTCCTGTTCCTCTGCTCGGTGTCTTCTCTGTCACACCGGGTACGAAGATTTCATCATGCAGCCTGTAGTATTCCACATGAGCTTGGACAAAAGAGGCCAAGGCAGAGGATGGGGGATACTGTAGGATGGTGATGGAGGTGAGTGGGACTATAAATAACTTGGGGGGCACAATGAGGGCTTATTAAAGGGGTTGTCCCGCGGCAGCAAGTGGGTCTATACACTTCTGTATGGCCATATTAATGCACTTTGTAATGTACATCGTGCATTAATTATGAGCCATACAGAAGTTATAAAAAGTTATTCACTTACCTGTTCCGTTGCTAGCGTCCTCGTCTCCATGGTGCCGTCTAATTTTCAGCGTCTAATCGCGCTTGCGCAGTCCGGTCTTCTTCTTTTCTCAATGGGGCCGCTCGTGCCGGAGAGCGGCTCCGTGTAGCTCCGCCCCGTCACGTGCCGATTCCAGCCAATCAGGAGGCTGGAATCGGCAATGGACCGCACAGAAGCCCTGCGGTCCACCGAGGGAGAAGATCCCGGCGGCCATCTTCAGCAGGTAAGTAAGAAGTCACCGGAGCGCGGGGATTCAGGTAAGCACTATCCTGTTTTTTGTGTAAACCCCTGCATCGGGTTTGTCTCGCGCCGAACGGGGGGGCTGTTGAAAAAAAAAAAAAAACCCGTTTCGGCGCGGGACAACCCCTTTAATGACTTAGAGGGTACTATGGGGCCTTATTAAGGACTCAGGTTACAGAATGGGATCTATAAATTACTAAGGTGGCCCACTGAGACTTTGTTGCCGAAGGGCCCGTGTAAACAGAGCCGGCCTTGACCATGGGTCTGGTTCACGCCTTCCTTGTGCACTCATGCTTCAAGAATCCAGTACAAGTCAATCCATATTTTTAATGTTTTTATTGGGTAGAGAGTTCTGGGGTTGGGGGACAGGAGGAAGATTGGGAAATGGAGCCGTGCACTTCAATGGATGGATTAACATTTGTTCAATGTTGTTTCTCTCTCACACTGCCTCTTGCCTCTCAAACGTGATTTCTGATGAGGGAGGGTGGGGGGAGGGGAGGGGAGGGAGAGGTTTATGAAGGTGACAGAAGGGTGGGGGAGTGGAGTGGACTGGGGAGAGGGGGCATTTCTATCTCAAATCCCTATCTATCTAATATCCCTATCTGTCTGTCTTATATCCCTAACTATCTCATATCCCTATCTATCTCATATTTTTTTTCATATCCCTATCTATCTCGTGTCCCTAACTATCTCATATCCCTATCTATCTCTTTTTTTTCATGTCCCTATCTATCTCGTGTCCCTAACTATCTCATATCCCTATCTATCTCATATTTTTTTTCATATCCCTATCTATCTCGTGTCCCTAACTATCTCATATCCCTATCTATCTCTTTTTTTTCATGTCCCTATCTATCTCGTGTCCCTAACTATCTCATATCCCTATCTATCTCTTTTTTTTTCATATCCCTATCTATCTCGTGTCCCTAACTATCTCATATCCCTATCTATCTCTTTTTTTTCATGTCCCTATCTATCTCGTGTCCCTAACTATCTCATATCCCTATCTATCTCATATTTTTTTTCATATCCCTATCTATCTCGTGTCCCTAACTATCTCATATCCCTATCTATCTCTTTTTTTTCATGTCCCTATCTATCTCGTGTCCCTAACTATCTCATATCCCTATCTATCTCTTTTTTTCATGTCCCTATCTATCTCGTGTCCCTAACTATCTCATATCCCTATCTATCTCTTTTTTTTTCATATCCCTATCTATCTCGTGTCCCTAACTATCTCATATCCCTATCTATCTCTTTTTTTTCATGTCCCTATCTATCTCGTGTCCCTAACTATCTCATATCCCTATCTATCTCTTTTTTTTCATATCCCTATCTATCTCGTGTCCCTAACTATCTCATATCCCTATCTATCTCTTTTTTTTTCATGTCCCTATCTATCTCGTGTCCCTAACTATCTCATATCCCTATCTATCTCTTTTTTTTCATATCCCTATCTATCTCGTGTCCCTAACTATCTCATATCCCTATCTATCTCTTTTTTTTCATATCCCTATCTATCTCGTGTCCCTAACTATCTCATATCCCTATCTATCTCTTTTTTTTCATATCCCTATCTATCTCGTGTCCCTAACTATCTCATATCCCTATCTATCTCTTTTTTTTCATATCCCTATCTATCTCGTGTCCCTAACTATCTCATATCTTTCTGATATCCCTATCTATCTGGTGTGTTTCTCATATCCCTATCTATCTTTCTAGGAGTGGCTATAGATGTTGAACACTGGGATTTGGGGATGGGGATGGGGGAGTGGAGGCGATTGGGGAAGGGAAAGATTTATTGGGTGGGGAAGGAGAGAGGGTTATGTGGGTGTGGAGGATTAGGGGAGGCAAGATGGTTCAGCTGTCATTACATTTTTTGCAGGCACAGCAGGAGAACAGTCGTCTGAAGGCTCTAAATAAAGAAGAAAACAAGTATTAGTGACTGGGGAATACTGGAGGATGGAGGGTCAGGGGGGGGGGGGGATCTAATGGGGCAGAAGCCGGAAGTTCAGGGTCAGAGAAGTGGTGATATATATATAAGGTTTTAACTCCAGGTGATACAATAAACCAATGTGAGGGTTTAGGAGGTGCCTGCCCCCCAATTATCCTTCTTTACATGGACTAGATGTACTTAGCATTGTCTCAGATAGTTGGGGTTTTATCTGCTAAACCTGAATCTGGTCATTATACGTCTATTTACCACACATGTAACTCCCAGTATACACTGAGCACAATACAGGTGGCCAATGAAGACTTAGGCGGTAGAGAAGTGGCTACTGATGGCATTGAGGGTCTTCCTGTATTGGATGGATAGGCGAGAGAGGTCGGGGGCACAAGCTGTGTGTTCTGGGCATTTTCCCTGTATGGCTGACTGGTAACAGTGGTTAATGGCTGGTAATCCTTGGATCACCATTGCCTCTAATCTGTACATACGAGGATGTAGGTTAGGAAATAAGGCTCTGCTTACATCTGTGCCATAGGTTCTGTCCGGAGCCCCCAGCGCAGATCATGCATGAAATGAACAAAAAAGTCCCACATGCAGAACATTTATGTCCGGTAAAGTGCTGGGCAGGATAACAGGAACCAAACAGACTCATTATAGTCAAGGGGTCTGTTTAGTGTCATACAGTCCCATTATATGATGGAACCTTTTGGCCAGGAGATTCTGTCTTCCTGCCCCAATAATATAGACAGAAAACAGAATCCACAACACAAATGTGAACAGAGCCAAAGCGGCGCCTTCCATGAACAACAAAGAAAAGACCTCTAAGACGGATTGAATGAATGAATGAATCTTGCATTCACCTGCGAAATCTCTTCCATCTGCTGGGTGTTCTGATGCTTGTGCTGTTGGTGAAAAATAGACATGATGAGAAACCAGATGTCCAAAAACAAAACTAAGCCATTATATTCGGTGGCGTCCATGACGGACCATGAACTACTGATGTCATGTGTTGTAATGATTGAATGATGGTTTATTCTATATTATTTCCCCATCATGTCCACCCTTTGTCCCTGAAGGGTGATTTCTGATGAGGGAGTGTGGGGCGATGTCCAGGAGGATGAACCTAGATATTGGGGAAACGGTCACTGCTGTTGGGTCCTACAATGAGATCTATCATGTGTCCCACCTCATACTCCTCATCATCACCCTCCAATTCTTTATTCTCCTCCATGTTTATGCCATCCGTATCCTTCTCCATCTTATTACAGACACTTATTAATCATCAATTACCCATTTGTAATATAGTGTAATATGTGGTGTCTAAAGCCCCTTTTACATGGACCGACAGTCTGTGAAGCGACTGCATGAGCGCTGACATCACCGCTAAGGTCGTTAGCGCTCATGCAGTGCTTTCTCGCTGAAAGACTAGCCAGCTGCTTGCCGGCTTCTTGATTGCTTCTCGCTCCCTGCTCAGCACTTCCTACACATAACATATATTACAGTTATAAATATCTATATTGCAGTGTAATATATGGTGTACTTAAGCAATAAGCACATTGTAGGTGATTCTATACTTACACATGGATCTCAGGGGTCTCGCTGTCGGGTCCAGTCTCGGTGTTATCGCGGCCCGGTCCAGTCTCAGTGTTCTCACAGCCGGATGCAGTCTCGGTGGTTTCACGACTGGGTCTGGTCTCGATGGTTTCGCGGCTGGGTCCGGTATCGGTGGGCTCGCAGCCGGGTCCGGTCTCGATGGTCTCGCAACCAGGTCCGGTCTTGGTGATAGCTTCCGTACATGCATCACCACTTCCGTCCTCCTCTTCCTCTCTGTGGAGCAACACATCACATATATAGAAATGTAGTTCTTGCATCTATTATAACGAAAGGATAATATCTGTTATATGGAAGTGATGGTGATTCTGTACTTACACATTAATCTTGGTGGTCTCGTGGCCATGTCCGGTTTTGGTGGTCTCATGGCCGGGTCCGATCTTGCTGGTCTCGTAGCCGGTCCCGGTCTCGCTGGTCTCGTGGCTAGCTCTGGTCTCGGTAGTCTCACGGCCAGGTGCAGTCTCAGTGGTCTCGTGGCCAGCTACGGACTCAGTGGTCTCATGGCTGGGTGCAGTCTCAGCGGTCTCATGGCTGGGTCCGTTCTCAGTGGGCTCATAGCAAGGAACGGTCTCAGTGACAGCTTCTTTTTGTGCATCACATGTTCCATCCAGATTTTCCTCTCTGTGGAGCAACACATCACATATATAGAAATGTAGTTCTTGCAGCTAATGTGACCAAAGGATAATATCTGTTATATGGAAGTGATGGTGATTCTGTACTTACACATTAATATTGGTGGTCTCGTGGCCGTGTCCGGTCTTGGTGGTCTCATGGCCGGGTCCGGTCTTACTGGTCTCGTAGCCGGTTCCGGTCTCGCTGGTCTCGTGGCCAGCTCCAGGCTCGGTAGTCTCATGGCCGGGTGCAGTCTCAGTGGTCTCGTGGCCAGCTACGGACTCAGTGGTCTCATGGCTGGGTGCAGTCTCAGCGGTCTCATGGCTGGGTCCATTCTCAGTGGGCTCATAGCCAGGACCGGTCACAGTGACAGGTTCTGTCTGGGCATCACCAGTTTCATCCTGATTTTCCTCTCTGTGGAGTAACACATCATATATATAGAAATATAGTTCTTGCAGCTAATGTGACCAAAGGATAATATCTGTTATATGAAAGTGATGGTGATTCTGTACTTACACATTAATCTTGGTGGTCTCGTGGCCGTGTCCAGTCTTGGCGGTCTCATGGCCGGGTCCAGTCTTACTGGTCTCGTAGCCGGTTCCGGTCTCGCTGGTCTCGTGGCTAGCTCCAGTCTCGGTAGTCTCATGGCCGGGTGCAGTCTTAGTGGTCTCGTGGCCAGCTACGGACTCAGTGGTCTCATGGCTGGGTGCAGTCTCAGCGGTCTCATGGCTGGGTCCGTTCTCAGTGGGCTCATAGCAAGGAACGGTCTCAGTGACAGCTTCTTTTTGTGCATCACACGTTCCATCCTGATTTTCCTCTCTGTGGAGTAACACATCACTTATATAGAAATGTAGTTCTTGCAGCTAATGTGACCAAAGGATAATATCTGTTATATGAAAGTGATGGTGATTCTGTACTTACACATTAATATTGGTGGTCTCGTGGCCGTGTCCGGTCTTGGTGGTCTCATGGCCGGGTCCGGTCTTACTGGTCTCGTAGCCGGTTCCGGTCTCGCTGGTCTCGTGGCTAGCTCCGGTCTCAGTAGTCTCATGGCCGGGTGCAGTCTCAGTGGTCTCGTGGCCAGCTACGGACTCAGTGGTCTCATGGCTGGGTGCAGTCTCAGCGGTCTCATGACTGGGTCCATTCTCAGTGGGCTCATAGCCAGGACCGGTCACAGTGACAGGTTCTGTCTGGGCATCACCAGTTCCATCCAGATTTTCCTCTCTGTGGAGTAACACATCACATATATAGAAATGTAGTTCTTGCAGCTAATGTGACCAAAGGATAATATCTGTTATATGGAAGTACAACCCTTTAAGAACCCTGTCTATTTTAGGCTTAAAGGATGCAACAATATTTTATATTTTTTAATCTCCACATTCTAATAACTGTAACTTTGTGATTTCGCCATCAGCGGCACCCTATGAGGGCAGAGTTTTGTGGGATAATGTAATTATTTTTCTGTGCACCATTTTGGGGCAGATGAAGGTTTACTTTTTTAGAAGGAGAAATAAAAGAAGCAGCAATTTCAACAATAGTAGAGAAATAGGGTGATTATACTGGAAGATAATTACTGGTAATAGGTGTAATCACTCCAATCTAGAGTCTGATGCCATCTGCAGAAAAGGAAGAGAAGAAAGAATTATAAATATCACATTTACAGATTATAAAATGGTCAGGAAAATATTTATATACAAAAATCTAGAACAGACAAAACAAGGAATTTCCTGCAATAACCAATCAGATCGCAGCTGGGAATTTCTGCTGATTATATGAAGGGGCTCTTTGTATTATTTGCCTGTCATGGCTGGACACTGCTATTGTATTCTCTCCACCTCTAATAGAGTAATGCGGGTGAGTCACCTAATAATAGGGCCTGCTGGGGGTCGGGGACATTTGTATTATATATCCTTCTACATTCCCACTATTACTATAATGTAATATATGGTCCCTTATCCATGAAGTCTTGTCTCCTGATGAGTGTGGGGGTCATGTCTGCGAGGGCTAGCACCAGATATTGGGGTACCAGTCACTATCATGGATGTCCTGCAGTCAGATACTTACATGCTCCGAAAGAAGTATAGCTGTTCTTCATAGGCATTCTTGAACTTCGGGTCCTTTTCCCAGGTCCTAACGGAGAGTAAAGAAGATCATGACAATCTAGTATATTGTCTCTCTATTATAAGATGTAGATTTCAGGAACACATCACATATTACCAGGGATATATGTAATATTTTGGGTGTTCTGTGGTGACATCATTATTCAGGATATCCTATAGGAGCTTTTAATCTTAGATTATTAAAATGTATTTTTTAAATGTCGGTTTGAGCCTCTGTGGATCCCTTATGTTTCCTTTCTTTTTGTAGTTTGAGTAATGATTGAAGGCTGGCACCGTAACCAGAAGGGATTTTTCTTCCCTCTACCTTTTTTTTAAAATTCTCTTGCATAATCCCAAATAGGGACTTGCAGACCATTCAATCATTTCTACAATACTCTGTACTACCCATGTGTTATTATCTCCATGTAGCTATAGGCTGGGCCCCTAGAATCAATCTCACTGGAGGGCCCGAGGTGCTCCAGTCCGACACGTCTAAATACTGTTTTTCTGTTAATTCTGTAGGACTCATAACTTTTGTTATGTTTGTCACTTTTGAGTGACAGGATCATCCTTATGCACTCTTTGCTTTTGGCTCCATCATCCTGGCTCTTGCAATAAGTTGATTTCTCCGTGTTACATTTGTTTTCAGGATATCCTTCCAACTATCTAAATGTTATCAGGGGTCATATAAAAGGATACTTACATCACAGGATCAAATGCTGCCTCGGTGGTCTCGTAGACAGGTATGATCAGGGTGATCTGGCAGCCGTGTCCATTCACGGTGACAGTTACCATTTGTGCATCACCACCTCCGTCCTCCTCTTCCTCTCTGTGGAGCAACAAAACACATATATAGAAGTGTAGTTCTTGCAGCTATCATAACAAAAGGATAATATCTGTTATATGGAAGTAATGGTGATTCTGTACTTACACATTAATCTTGGTGGTCTCGTGGCCGTGTCCAGTCTCGATTTTTTTGTGGCCGGCTCCGGACTCAGTGGTCTCATGGCTGCATGCACTCTCGGCGGTCTCATGGCTGGGTCTGGTTTCGGTGGGCTCATAGCCAGGACCAGTCTCAATGACAGCTTCTGTCTGGGCATCACCAGTTCCATCCTGATTTTCCTCTCTGTGGAGTAACACATCACATATATAGAAATGTAGTTCTTGCAGCTAATGTGACCAAAGGATAATATCTGTTATATGGAAGTACAACCCTTTAAGAACCCTGTCCTTTTTAGGCTTAAAGCATGCAACAATATTTTATATTTTTTAATCTCCACATTCTAATAACTGTAACTTTGTGATTTTGCCATCAGCGGCACCATATGAGGGCAGAGTTTTGTGGGATAATGTAATTATGTTTCTGTGCACCATTGTGGGGCAGATGGGGGTTTACTTTTTTAGAAGGAGAAATAAAAGAAGCAGCAATTTCAACAATAGTAGAGAAATAGGGTGATTATACTGGAAGATAATTACTGGTAATAGGTGTAATCGCTCCAATCTAGAGTCTGATGCCATCTGCGGAAAAGGAAGAGAAGAAAGAATTATAAATATCACATTTACAGATTATAAAATGGTCAGGAAAATATTTATATACAAAAATCTAGAACAGACAAAACAAGGAATTTCCTGCAATAACCAATCAGATCGCAGCTGGGAATTTCTGCTGATTATATGAAGGGGCTCTTTGTATTATTTGCCTGTCATGGCTGGACACGGCTATTGGATTCTCTCCACCTCTAATAGAGTAATGCGGGTGAGTCACCTAATAATAGGGCCTGCTGGGGGTCGGGGACATTTGTATTATATATCCTTCCACATTTCCACTATTACTATAGTGTAATATATGGTCCCTTATCCATGAAGTCTTGTCTCCTGATGAGTGTGAGGGTCATGTCTGCGAGGGCTAGCAGCAGATATTGGGGTACCAGTCACTATCATGGATGTCCTGCAGTCAGATACTTACATGCTCCGAAAGAAGTATAGCTGTTCTTCATAGGCATTCTTGAACTTCAGGTCCTTTTCCCAGGTCCTAACGGAGAGTAAAGAAGATCATGACAATGTAGTATATTGTCTCTCTATTATAAGATGTAGAATTCAGGAACACATCACATATTACCAGGGATATATGTAATATTTTGGGTGTTCTGTGGTGACATCATCATTCAGGATATCCTATAGGAGCTTTTAATCTTAGATTATTATAATGTATTTTTTAAATGTCGGTTTGAGCCTCTGTGGATCCCTTATGCTTCCTTTCTTTTTGTAGTTTGAGTAATGATTGAAGGCTGGCACCGTAACCAGAAGGGATTTTTCTTCCCTCTACCTTTTTTTAAATTCTCTTGTATAATCCCAAATAGGGACTTGCAGACCATTCAATCATTTGTACAATACTCTGTACTACCCATGTGTTATTATCTCCATGTAGCTATAGGCTGGGCCCCTAGAATCAATCTCACTGGAGGGCCCGAGGTGCTCCAGTCCGACACGTCTAAATACTGTTTTTCTGTTAATTCTGAGTGACTCATAACTTTTGTTATGTTTGTCACTTTTGAGTGACAGGATCATCCTTATGCACTCTTTGCTTTTGGCTCCATTATCCTGGCTCTTGCAATAAGTTGATTTTTCCGTGTTACATTTGTTTTCAGGATATCCTTCTAACTATCTACATTTTATCAGGGGTTATATAAAAGGATACTTACATCACAGGATCAAATACGGCCTCGGTGGTCTCGTAGACGGGTATGATCAGGGTGATCTGGCAGCCGTGTCCAGTCACAGTGACAGTTGCCATTTGTGCATCACCACTACCGTCCTCCTCTTCCTCTCTGTGGAGCAACAAAACACATATATAGAAATGTAGTTCTTGCAGCTATCATAACAAAAGGATAATATCTGTTATATGGAAGTTTAAAAATGAAAACTTATAGGTGGTCGGGTTAACCCTTTTAGAACCCTGTCTATTTTAGGCTTAAAGGATGCAACAATGTTTTACATTTTTTAATCTCCACATTCTAATAACTGTAACTTTGTGATTTTGCCATCAGCCGCACCCTATGAGGGCAGAGTTTCGTGGGATAATTTAATTATTTTTCTGGACACCATCTTGGGTTAGATGGGGGTATACTTTTTTGGGAGGAGAAATAACAAAAGAAATAGCAATTGCAAAAACAGTAGAGAAATAGGGTGATTATACTGGAAGATAATTACTGGTAATAGGTATAGTCGCTCCAGTCCATTGTCTGGTGCCATCTGTGGAAGAAGGAAGAGAAGAAAGAATTATAAATACCACATTTACAGATTATAAAATGGTCAGAAAAACAATATTTATATACAAAAATCTAGAACAGACAAAACAAGGAATTCTCTGCAATAACCAATCAGATTGCAGCTGGGAATATCTGCTAATTATATGAAGGGGTTCTTTGTATTATTTGCGGCTGGACACGGCTATCAGATCCTCTCCACCTCTAATAGAGTAATATGGATTAGTCACCTAATAATAGGGCCTGCTGGGGGTCAGGGACATTTGTATTATATATCCTTCTACATTCCCACTATTACTATAGTGTTATATATGGCCCCTTGTCTCTGAGGTCTTGTCTTTTGATGAGTGTGGGGGTCAGGTCTGCGGGGGCTAGCACCAGATATTGGGGTAGTAGTCACTATCATGGAGGTCCCGCAGTCAGATACTTACACGCTCTGGAAGAAGTATAGCTGTTCTTCATAGTCATTTTTGAATTTTGGGTCATTCTCCCAGGTCCTAACGGAGAGTAAAGAAGATGGTGACAATCTACATTTGTTTTCATATTATCCGTCCAACTATCTAAACTTCATCATGGGTCATATAAAAGGATACTTACATCACAGGATCAAATACCGCCATAGTACGATTCTCTGTATTTTTTGAAATCACTCTCAACACTGTTAAAGAGTAAATAGATTAGTGAGATTCCAGGTGTCTGGGTCAGCCATTATTATATAAGGGACTGGACATTATACATAATACTATTATATACTCTTATCATATATTATATTATACTATTATATGCTCTTATCATTTCTGTGTTGCCCCTTCCAGATATTGAGGACCTTTATAGCCCCCAAACTCACCCCATAGTATGTACAGATAGCCCAAGCATTAACATACTTGACTTAACGTATTAACCCGACGCTCGGACTCAGTAAGGGAAATTATCACAATGCAGTAAGAGAATGGATCAGCTGTAATATCCCACTTCCACCATAACAGCAGATGAAGTCAGATGTTCGTCCTACAGTCCAACTATAGATTGCCGTCCACTAAACAGTAATCAAGGAGAAGAAAGCATTTGTTTCATGGGTTCTGGCAATAAGGGATCAAGTCTATCTGTTCACACCGCCTTTTACCGCAAGGTAAGGGTGGGGCTTCTCAGACCTGCGCTTGATCGCGGCGTTGTAATGCCGACATTTTCAAGTGCTGTCTGTCCTATTTTTCAGCATTTTCACGTTTTTTAATGCCCCCCATCACCCATCACAGAGGGGGAATGGGTAAGTATGAAAAAAGGGACCCCGGGACTCCATGTCACCTAAACTAGAAGCCCCAGAACTGCTGCCAGGTGACATGATGACAAAGAGAAATGAATACTTCAAAAATGAAGTATGAGTCAGGCTGCCTGTCCACGGGCGACGGTTCACTGCGTTATATACGGCGATAATCCAGCCCAGGGTAATGCAGTGAACACGTTCCATAGCGTTGCTATAGAAAGCGCAGCCCCCCTGTCCATGAGCGCAGAATCTTAGTAATTCTCTGCTCGCGGGATTCACATTGCGGCATGCCACGATTTGCCGCGACTCTCCGCCTATCTGTCAGATGGGATTTCACTGCAGCAGAGGAATCAGTAAACTTATTCTACAAGGAGGTATTTCGCTGTATTGATTCCTTTTCCGTCTTTTTAAAACCTAACCTTTATTCTGTTGCTAAAATAAAAAATGCCGAGGCCGGACTTCGGAGAAACAGACTGACATATATAAACAACTTTACACCGAAGTGGGCAATAAAAGGGGGAAGCAATGGCCAGCAAGGCTATATCGGATGTATGACCATAAGAAGGGCGGTTTAAAGCAGAACACAATAGACACCATGCATGAGGTGCAAAGGCGCTAATTCATCCCTAAGAGAATAGCCCAAAAGAGAGACGCCCCGTTCCAAAAGGAATTCCGGCGCATAAAAAATAATGGTTGTCTCCTGCTGATTGCGTAATAAATCTAACACCGGCTCTAAAATGCTCCACTTTTGTTTCTTAAGGTGGAAGTACTGATAGAACAGACAGCATTCGTCCTCCAATAGTTCCCCGTGTCCGGATGATCTTGTACTGGTTCTGGCTGGTGATTACAGGCTGGTTCTAATCACACTTTCAGGTAGTTATAAGCTGGTTCTACGCATTTCCACTGGAAATAGCACAGATTCATGAGGATCCATACCATAAATTCAAGTTCATTTCTGTGGGTTGTAATGATTACAATGATACCAAAATTCTTAGATTTTTTTAGGTTTTTCCACTTTTCTGCTATAAAAACCCTTTTTTTGGTAATCCTTTTTTTTCTAAATCGCTGCATTCAAAGTCCTATAACTTTTTTATTTTTCCATGGACGGAGCTCTATGGGGGCTTCACTTTTGCGAAACCAGCTGTAGTTTTTATTGGTACCATTTTTGGGGTCCATGCGGCTTTTTTAATCACTTTTATTGCGTTTTTTGGGAGGCAAAATCTTAAAAATTAGCATTTTGCCTCTGTTTTTTAGCTTTTTTTTAACGCTTTTTGCCCTGCAGGACAAAAAGCATGTTCAACTTATTGTACATATCGTTAGGGACACGATGATACCAAATATGTAGGATTTTTATTTATTTTTTAATGCTAATATGAGAAAAAGACCCAAAAACATTTGAACATTTTTATTTTTTGTACATTTTTCTTTTCTTTTTTTTTTACACCATATGTGTCCCTCTGTGAGACTTGCACCATACCAGCCTTATCACTTATTACAATGATCATAGGCAATGGCAATACTGTACGCCGGTATCTGGTGTCCTGTTGCCATGGCAACCAGCCAGGCTCTCTGCGATTATATCGCGAGAGCCCGGCAATGTGAACCCTTCCCATGCCGCGATCTGCATAGATCTTGGCTGGGAAGGGGTTAACAGCAGGGGGCACATCTCCGATGCACCCCCACTGTTGCAGCAGGAGGCCGGCTGTCTATATAAACATGTGTCAGCTCTTAGTGTATCGGAATCGCCCTTTAGTGTAAGATCCAAGAGTGATATTGTTGCCTTATGATGAGCACTAGTGAACTTCACATTGAAATCATTCGCATTGATATACTGATTAAATCCAACATGATGACACTTGTTACATCCCTACAACCATCTTGTACCGCACCCCATCACATCACATTATATATTTATATTACATACTACTGCAGGAGTCAAGAAGAGATCAGAACTGAAGAATAGGAGACATGATAGAAGAGAGCGGGGGACAAAACAGCGTACTTACATCCAACTCCAACTACAACTCTACGGAATGTTGGCGCTGCAGCTTCTTATATAAACTGCGTGATGTCATACTGTGATGATGGGAGGGGAGGAGCCAACAACTGCAACATTCCGTGACATCACACGCTGCAGCCGTTAGACACCAGATGAGGCCGAGCAGCCAATCAAATTCCATAGAGATAAAATGGTCTCTAAATTCCGCCCCAGCCCCCCAAAACCTTGTACAATGGGCGATAATGTCATTATTTCCATAGAGTGTAATTGTGTAGTCATTTCTAGTGATTATAACACTGATAGATCCACAGCCGTCACTCATATATGCCTGCAGTGTCCCAGTATATCATTTACTGGTCCCCTCCATAAATGTCATACATGTATGTCTTAGCGCTCACACATACTTGCGTTTTTTTTAATGCTGCGATATCGCTGCGCATTTTTACCGCGATTGTCAGTGGGACTTTCTAATGTTAAAAACTAGAGATGAGCGAGCGTACTCACTAAGGCGAATTACTGGTGCGAGTATTGCCATTTTTGAGTACATGCTCGCTTGTGCCAAAAGATTCGGGGGGCGGTGGGTGTGAGTTGCAGGAGTGAGCATGGGGGAGCGGAGGGATTGAGAGAGAGAGATCTCCCCCTCGTTCCTCCCCGCTCTCCCCCGCTGCCCCATGAATCTTTTGGCACGAGTGGGCATGTACTAGAAATGGCAATACTCGAGCAATTCGCCTTAGTGAGTACGCTCGCTCATCTCTATTAAAAACGCATCGCACAAAAATTACGAAGCACAAACTGGCGATGCCTTTTTAACATTAGAAAGTCCCATTGACAATCGCGTGAAAAAAAGGCAGCGATATCGCAGCATTAAAAAAACGTGTGCGAGGTTTTGAACGCCACGGTAATTGCAATATAATGCTCCCATTCATATCAATAGGGCCTCGCAGACATGTGCGCAATTGTGGTACTAGAAGCTCGATTTTTCTGTGTGATCTGCTCTATTTTCCAACGCTTAGCGCACCTCATCACCATCACAATGATGGGGGGCGTTAAAACCCACTGTCAAAAACGATAGGGAAATCTCGGCAAGACACCACAATCGAAATCGCAGCGCTTTGCCGACGGTATGTGTGAGAGCGGCCTAAAGGTTTAATGGACCAACAATCAGTTGAATCTGTTGTAGCCTCCTACGAGCCCATATGGACTCGCCACGTGCCTGTCGTCCCAATATCAGGCCTTCTTCCCGGCACGCCCGCTCTATATCTTTCCGTAGGTTCTTGTCTCCCAGATGGTCTTTCTCAGGTCCCGTTTTGGATGAAGCAGCATTGGGTTTCATTTCTGGGTCCCCCATTAATATTCACAATAGTACAGCGTTTGGAAGACAATAGGTTCCTATAGGTGACGACCCCAATTATCACGGACATCACATATGAACAACCTCAGATGTAATGAGACGTAACACCAGGTAAGTGCGGGGAAAGCTCTTTATTATATGTGGTAATGTATAGCCACATCATTCAGTTTGAGGCGCTTTGTGCTCTTTTTGTGGACATTTTCCTTTATCCCATGCGTTCGCACACGTGCCGCCACATCATGTTCTACGGCCCAGCTGTGGGAAGCGGCCGCTCTCTTCTATGACGGCTTACTCCTTCTTGGCCGCTGATCCCTCTCCTCATTGTTGAGCCTTTCTTCAGCTACCAAGTCTGAACTTGTTAGTAAAGAGTCTTCAATAAACCTGTAGGATCTGGAAACAAGGTGACATTACTGCGAACCAAACAAGTGCGCAAGGCAGGAAAGTTACTGTTTAATATCCGGGAAGCCGACAATCAGCCCTGAAATGTGGAAGTAAGAATTGTTAATGGCAATCTGGAATCACATTTCTCAGGTTTCACAGTTGCAGGAAGAACACCTAGATGGAGTATAACTTGTCACAGTAAGGGTTCTGTTGTATCTTTAAAACGTAACTTTTAATCATCAATAAAAAATAAAAAGGAATTTGTATCTCAAATTCCTAAATTTTAGACACAGAGGCTGGTGCTGCTACTTTGTTATTTTTGTTCCTGCAACTTTACTTTGGGGGAAACTGGGTTTATTCATTTGATTTGCCTAGTGATAGGATCGTCTATCTCCCTCATTTTTTGAGGTTAAACTTTCCCATTTTTGGGATTGACCGATTAGCTAGAAGCTGACTTTCTTTGTTCTCAAAAAAAAAAAAATTTTTTTTTTTTTTGTGGTTCCTGATGAGGCTACGCCATCCGTAGTGGAAACGCGTTGAACCCACGAAATAAGTCATTTGGCAGTTTGGTGTACTGCACTTTTCTCTTCGTTGACCATAGCTCACAAGAAATTGTATTGAGCTTTAGTGTTACTTATATGTCAGCCATACTTCTGACCTCTTTGAAAATAGCCGAAAAAGCGTGAATGCTCTCACACTTACGGCTTTTTTCTTGACAGTAAAGGCAGCATTTCCTTGTGAGAGGAACAATACACCTGCTCTAAAAGCGGAGGTATTTTTTATGTCTCTCATTTACTGAATAGCTGCAGCACTCCAAGCAAGCTGGGAACATCATTCTTAGTGAGAAGACCTAGATTATTTCCAGCTCTAGGACGTATACCACTGCGTATAGGGATAGAAAATCCGATACCGTTGGTATAAGAGATCGGTCTCCTCGGTGATTTACACACTGCTTTCCCCTTTCTAAAATACAGGGGTGCAATTTTTTATTGTGTTTTTGTTTTTTTGTGTCTAAAATTTAGGAATTTAAGATACAAATTCCTTTTTATTTTTTATTGATGATTAAAAGTTACGTTTTAGAGATACAACAGAACCCTTACTGTGACATTTCTCAGGTTTGACTTCCGGAATCCGTGTGGTATTCCGAAATTTAAATAGAAAATCATGGGCGCCTCAGCTTAATTAAAGCATGTTGATTTGTTTTGAGGACCTTCCGGTCTGGAAAACAAATCGCAGCATGCTCCATTTTGCTGCAGATCCCACCGGAACAGCTTCCATTGAAGTCAATGAAAGCCGTCCCCGCCGCGGCACACCTGGAACTGTCACTCCGTGTGTTCCGCGGGAAAGCAGGAGATTTTTTTTTTTTTATTTCCACTGCGCATGTGCGGGGGCGTGTTGGCCGGCAGGTCCGCCCACATGCATGGAGGAGAAGACAGACAACCCGCACGCATCAGGACTCGTAAAAAATGTCTTCATGCCGCGGGCAGGGTGGGATCCCGCGGTGGGGCTACTGCCCACGGAACCTGACCCGCCCGTGGAGATGAGGCCTTATTTATGGGAACTTTGTTCCAGGAATTATTAATTAAAGAAAACTTCTTCGTAGGTGAGTGAGGAGGAACTTCCTGTGGTGAAAATGTCATCCATTTCCCTCCTTACCTCACTCCAATAGTAATAGTGAACCCCGGTGTGGCCTCAGTCGTAATAGTGAACTCTGTAGTGACCCCTCTAGTAATAGTGAACCCCGGTGTGGCTTCAGTAGTAATAATAGCCCTAATGATCCTAGTAGTAATTGTAGTGATTTTGATGTAATTGGGTTAAAGTGAGGAGAGATGTCGGTGATTTGTCTGTAGACTAGTTAGAAGTGAGGACAGTGGTCGGTGATTTGGGTGTAATCAGGTTAGAAGTAAGGGAAGAGGTCGGTGATTTGGGTGTAATTGGGTTAAAAGTGAGGAGAGATGTCGGTGATTTGGGTGCAATTGGGATAGAAGTGAGGAGAGTGGTCGTGATTTGGGTGTAATTGGGGTAAAGTGAGGAGAGCGGTCGGTGATTTGTCTGTAGACTAGTTAGAAGTGAGGACGGTGGTTGGTGATTTGGGTGTAGTCCTGTTAGAAGTGAGAACGGTGGTTGGTGATTTTGGTGTAATCAGGTTAGAAGTGAGGACGGTGGTTGCTGATTTGGGTGTAATCAGGTTAGAAGTAAGGGAAGAGGTCGGTGATTTGGGTGTAATTGGGTTAAAAGTGAGGAGAGTGGTCAGTGATTTGGATGTAATTGGGATAAAAGTGAGGAGAGATGTCGGTGATTTGGGTGCAATTGGGATAGAAGTGAGGAGAGTGGTCGTGATTTGGGTGTAATTGGGTTAAAGTGGGGAGAGCGGTCGGTGATTTGGGTGTAATCAGGTTAGAAGTAAGGAGAGATGTCGGTGATTTGTCTGTAGACTAGTTAGAAGTGAGGACGGTGGTCGGTGATTTGGATGTAATTAAGTTAGAAGTGAGGAGAGTGGTCGGTGATTTGGATGTAAATGGGTTAAAATTGAGGAAAGAGGTCAGTGATTTGGATGTAATTGGGATAGAAGTGAGGAGAGAGGTCGGTGATTTGGGTGTAATTGGGATAGAAGTGAGGAGAGAGGTCGGTGATTTGGGTGTAGTTGGCTTAGAAGTGAGGAGAGCGGTCAGTGATTTCGGGGTTAGGGTTTACTGGCAGCAGTCTCATCATTGGAACCACAGGTAAGGGACGTGTTTTTCGAACGCGGGCGGGTTGTTGAAAGACACTGGCATGTAGTGGATCAGTTTACAGTCTACACATCACTGCTTGCCTTTAGGGGCGGATGGAAATGCTGTTTTTTTCTAGAAATGTCCTTAAAAACGCACAAATACCTGTAAAAAAAAGAGAGAGAGTAAGATCCTCCGAGGTAGCACAGTGCACGATGGCAGCATATACAAGCCTCCTCCCGGTGATCATCCTCTGTGCGGCCGCAGGTAAGGCCCTACACCTGTCCGACAGTACTAGACTAGAATGATGGGGATGTCGTGCTGTGTGGGCCTCTGATTGTATCACACAAGATAGGATGAGATACAGCAGCTCAGCAGACAGCATCATACATGATGGGATTAGATACAGCAGCTCAGCAGACAGTGTATCACATCAGTTAGGGCTCATGCACACGGGTTCATTCACATAGGCGTATGCGTAAAACGCTGTGAGTCTCAGTGCAGCGTTTTACCCATTTTGTAACCATACGCTAAGGTGACCAGACGTCCCAATTTAGGCAAGACAGTGTCACTTTGGGACCCTGTGTCCTGTCTTCCGACGGGACCCCAGATGGAATAGCCATTTATCCTGCTTTTAGGACGTGTGGTCACCATTAAACTGATTACCAGCCGGGGTGCCGCACTTAGCGGTGCCGCAGCCGGATGCACACACTGACGAGGAGGAGCAGGAGAGGAGCAGCGGCTCTATGAAGATCAGGAGAATGGTAAGTATATGGGTTTCAGGTGGGGGTTCTGTTACTACTAGAGCTACTGTGGGGGTCACTGTTACTACTGGGGTTAATGTAGGGGATACTATTAGTAATAGTGTTTCCCATATCAGCCCCAGTAGCAATAGTATTATTACTGAGGCCACTGTGGCGGTCACTATTACTACTGAGGCCACTGTGGGGGGCCACTATAACTACTGAGTCCACTGTGGGGGTCACTATCACTACTAAGTCCACTGTGGGGGTCACTATTACTACTGAGGCCACTGTGGGGGACACTATTACTACTAAGACCATTGTGGGGGACCACTATAACTACTGAGTCCACTGTGGGGCACTATCACTACTAAGTCCACTGTGGGGGACACTTTTACTTCTGAGGCCACTGTGGGGAGGTCGCTATTACTACTGAGTCCACTGTAGAGGTCACTATTACTACTGGGGCTACTGTGGGGGTAACTGGTGTCCATTCACCCTGTATTACGAGTCCCTGCAGCGCACGCGTAATACGCAGTGAAAACATGGTTGTGGACATGAGTCCTAAGGGTGGTTTCATAGGCGTACCGTTGGGGGTCGCTGTGGCTGCAGTTGCGACCTGGCCACTGCCCTGAGGGGGCCCAGAGGCCAACCTCCGCCACATGCATATGCACATTCAGTGCATTGCTGGCTGGTCACTCTGTCTGCAGCACAGCACCGATTACACGGCAGGCAGTGCAGCCAGCCTGAGAAGAAACAGAGTAGAGCAGGGAAGAGGAGGAGGGAGGCAGCCACATGGGCCGGCAGGGACTTGAGCACAGTGATGATGTCATCATCTGCTGCCCTTGCCTCCTGCTGGATGGAGGCTGCTGCATCTGCCTGTCCTGCTTCTATCACATTGAAAAGTGGTCCAGGCCCCAGGGTATCTGTATATGTGTGCGCGTGTATCTCCTATCTATCTCTATCTCATATCAATCTATTTCCTATCTATCTACCTACCTATCTGCATACCTCATATCTGTCTATACATGGTATCTATCTATCTATCTATCTATCTTATATCTATCTATCTATCTCCTATCTATCTATCTATCTATCTAATATCTATCTATTTCATATCTATCTATCTATCTATCTATCTATCTATTTCATATCTATCTATCTATCTATCTATCTATCTATCTATCTATCTATCTATCTATCTATCTATCTATCTATCTATCTATCTATCTATCTCCTATCTATCTATTTCATATCTATCTATTGATCTCATTCCTATCTATCTATCTATCTATCTATCTATGTCATATCTCTCTATCTATCTTATTTCTATCCATCTATCTATTCTATATAAAGGCCAGTAAACATAAAGCCTCCCGTTTGCTTCCGTTCCTTCTTGTTTCCGTTCTTTTGGACAGTAAAATAGCGCGGTCTGCGGCAAACCGTGGAGCTGACCGGACTTAGATTGTGCCAGCCAATGTTTTTATTGAAAACCAGCCTGCTTTAGTAAATCCTTGCAGCCCCATAAAGTAACAATTCTCTTCTGCTCTTAGGGCTGTAAGTTGTAACATTGTAGCAATCATCAGCTGCAGTCACAACACCGAGCTGCTATGGAGCTGAGAACTGCAAGCCTGAGAATCGCAGACCGCCTTCACCTGTATTGGGGCTCTCACACCAGCGCTTTCCGTGTGCGTATCGGCCGCGCAGGAGCATGCAGAACGTGCGCAGTGAATCACATACGTGCTGCGTGCCGACATCCCCCATACACGTGCCGACATCCCCCATACACGTGCCGACATCCCCCATACACGTGCCGACATCCCCCACACACGTGCCGACATCCCCCATACACTATCTCGGTTTGCATGCCGCATTACTTTTTGCATGCGCAATTCGTGCACCGTGTGTGAGAGGCAAAATTGCAAGTCTCCTTCACACAGCGGAAAGCGTAATCCCGCTGCCAGTGGAGGACTTCATTGCGCTCTGAGTGGAGCCCGATCCCGTCTTCTGGAGAGCCGATCCTGGCCCCTTGCTGTACTTTTCCCCGCTGCTGGCCCTGTTCACATCGGCACGGGACACATCCGCACCATGTTTGAATGGGCATGGCATGCTGATGAGTAGGCGGGCCGGCCTAATTAGTTGCTATTGGTCAGTTGTTATCGATTAAAGGGAATCTATCACCTCCTATAAGCACCATAAACTAAGTTATGGTACTTATATGACAGGTCCTGCTGAGGCGGGGGGTGCTGTTTTTATACTTACTGGGGTCCCAATTTTCTACTGTCACCCTGGGAAGCCGGTATGACTCTTCATCCAGTCCGTGAGCTCCCATAAGGAACAGTGGAGTGCCTGCAGACGGACTGCATTTAAAGAGTCGCACTGATGAACAGAGCGCCAGCTCCCTTGGGTGCCAGCGCGGGGAGGAGACACCCGGTAAGTAAAAAAAGTATAGTAGATGGACTCAGCAGTACCCGTCCTGTAAGCTCCATAACTTATAGGGGGTGACGGGTTACTTACTGGTATGATTGTCGAAGACTGTAACAAGTGGGGGGGGGGGGGGGGCAGACTTTATTGCTGGGGACCTTCTGCTATTTTAGCCTCTAATTAAAGCTGGACAAATTGTTTCGATCTTCGCTAACTAGTTGGTTATCAGCATATCTTATGGCCAGAAGATGGCGCAAGTGCATGATTTCAGAGGGGCATATGAACACAATAGAAATACTGATAGTTCCCATCACACTGACCACCCGCTACAGCAGAAGGCCGTCCATCTCCGGACTCCGCGGGTCACCGACTTCCAGCCCATAAGCTTAGCTCATAAGGCTAGAATTAGGTGCCAATCTCCAAGTGCCCTTCATTTGCAGCATTTGTACTGGGCAGAATCACGCGGCTGACCATGTTGGGGCTTATTCACATGAGCAGTTTTCACATCTGTGCGCTGTCCTTATCGGCATCGGACCCACACTGACCCGTATAGGCAATGGGACGATCTTGACGTGTGTTTCTTGCCTCTCTTGTATATCCTGGGTCAACTTCTTGGAAGGAAATCCCAGAAAGCAGCCATGAACTTACCAATGTACTAATACAGGAGGGCAGGTAGAAGCACCGCTGCGTTGTTGCGAGATTTGAAAATCGCAGCCTGTCCTGTCTTTCTGCGTTTAGCGCTTTTTTCTCTCACCCATGTTTCCCTACGGAGTGTCTGCTTTAGCGCATGGCAACCCGCGAACTTACGATGTTCATGTGATGCTTTTTTAACATTAGATACTCCTGTTGTGTATCTCGCAGGCCAAAAAAGCTTCACCGACGCTCAAAAATCACGTGAGCAAAAATGCGATTTATCTTGTGTCGGTATCGCGATCGCCAGTGTGAAGGAGCCCTTAGGCGTAAAAAAAAACGTGTGAGATTTGTGCGTTGCGAGAACCCCTTTCTCTTGGGCAGGGATTGGTTCATCCAGCTCTGCATTGATTGGCTGAGCAGTGTTTGAAGAACCAATCACGTTGTGGAGGCGGAATTTCTGAATTGGTCAATCAATGCTGCGGCTCAGCCAATTCATAAATCCCACCTCCACAACGCGCCAGTGTTGATTGGTCCATCTAGTGCCAACCAATGCAGCGCTGGATGAACCAATCACAGCCATCGCATTGGTTCATCAAGTGCTGCATTGATTGGCTGAGCAGAACTAGATGAATCCCGTGACCAGGAAGTGATCTTCTGTTGGCGGCTGAGGACTGCAGGATGCGGTCAGGCATCATCACGCGTCATCGGTGCGGAGTTTAACTTCAGCTCCCGTCTGCCCTCAGGCTGGAAGCCATTATTATTAACTGCTGTGCACATAAAATCTGACGGAAGAATTGCGCGGCGTTGTGATCTGCGCTTGTACAAACAGAAGACAAACCCCAAGACTAAATAACCCGTGGTACGTCCTGCCCGCGATCATACGAATGCGACGGACAGCGTGTGCCCATAAACTCCAAGACAATGATGATTGGTTTCCGCACGGCTGGAAGCTGTCAGACCGTGCGCCCCGTGTGACCACACGAGGGCGACAAACACACACAGTAATACCGGGACCTGATAATGAGCGCAAGAAGTCGCTGCTTGCGATCCAATATATTGTACATGGGGGTCATTTGTCAAAAGTAGAAGTTCTATGTCGGGGGATGCGGGGGAAAAAAAGGAAAAATATACAGCAAAGTCACCGATATGTCAGACTGGTGGGGGTCATTCTAAGACGGGGCGCGATACACTTCTGCCGTGTTCACACTGAAGTATTTGGCGCGCTCCTCTGTGTATTTATGTGCTCAAATACCCTGCATGTATATAGAAGTAAATCGGCAGAAAATCACATTGATTTTGTGCTTATATGCGCCGCGAATACACTAATTTTCAGCATATGTTGCGTGCGTTTACATAAGTACTACAAGAGCCCATTGATTTGACTGGGATCTCGTGCTGCAAAATGTGCACAAAAAGAACATGTTGCATAGTTTTTCATGTGATCACAGATTACACAGAAAAAATGCGCTCATGCGAATTAACCTAAATTTTCCGTGTGCAGTGCAGATGCGGCCGTGTGAACTAACCCACACTGTGCAAACTGGAGCTCATTCATCACTGCGTTTGCACGTAAGGTGCGCCGCTTCTGTGTAAATGAATTTAGACAAATTTACGATTAATTTGCGCAAAAAACAACAAAAGTGTCTAGAAGGGGCGTGGCTCGCTGCTTTAACGGGATGTTGAGATATTTATGATGTATTTTTGGGGTCCTTTCACGTGGGGTGGAATAGGCCGCACGACAAGCCGCGGTAAATTCTGCACTAAAATCCGCAGGCTACCTGCAAATTTTAATGCAGGTTTGAAAATGGCGTAAAACCTGCCTGCAATTCTGCATCAAAATCTGCAGTAAGTTTGCGAATTTTGGTGTGGAGTTCGGCCGCTGTGGATTTGGAGGCCTCCTGCGGCGTAATTCCGTCACGTGTGAAAGGTCCCTTTAAAAAGTTTTAAAATTTGTTGCAATCTCCCTCCAGTAGTCGGTGGTGTACAAAGTAACTCCACACTTCTAGATAGACTTAACCCCTTCCCACCCCAGAACATACAGTAAATATATATCCAGGGTGGGGGGTCTGCAAAAATCTGTATATTTAGGTCGGTTTTGGCTGACAACCAGACTCCAACTGCATGGAGTTAATAAAGGGAGGGGGCTCCCTCCGCAGTGTCACTGGCCCTCTGTCATGGCAATCAGATGTCTAACAGTGGCCTCTGGGTCTGCCATGACCTCTAATGTAGAAGAATGGCGATAATACACTGCAGTACAGAAGTACTGCAGAGAGAGGGACAATTTTTGGCAGGGGTGTAGTGAGATAAACATTTTTGACAAGGTGTGCCGAATCAGGTCAGGAATCACAGATCTGAGCAATCGCAGGTTCACAGGTTCAAGTTCTCCAAAGGGAATTTAAAAAGGTGAAAAAATAGAAATAGTAAAAAAAATGTCTGCAAAAAAACCTATTTGTGCTCGTTAGACTTTTTCTGTTTGAAAAAAAATAAGTAAAAAAGCCCCATGTTTGGTATCGTGTAAATATGCGCACAAATCGGCCCGTGTGAATGAGCCTCAGTGTAGTGAGCGACAGGAGGATGGATGATATAAAGGGTCTTGTAACGGGGGACGGGCACCCTGTGCAGTGGCGCTCTGCGCTAGTTTGGCGAAGATGTCTGAGGGATGACATTCACACCTACGGGTCGGTTGAGTCCGCAGTGACACGGAGCTCGGTACATGTGGCTGCGGAGACGGGCGCACTGCGGGCCTTGCAGGAAATAGTATGAAGCTCGATGTGAAGTGTTGAGCGTCTAGAGGTGGAGAGCCTCGTAGCCGCAAGGAAAGTGAGGGGATGTACCCGGCGCCAATGCTGCAAGGCCTGTTGATACAGCGCACAACTCTCCTCCGCCCCCGCCCTGATTTAAGAGGATATTTGGCCTACTGGGGTCCAGATGTTTTCTTTTTCCAGCAGAATTGCGCAGAGCATTGTGCATTCGCACGCGCATTAGGCGCACATTTGCTCTTCTCCCATACAGTTCAAATGGGCGCAAAATAGAGCATGTCCTATCTATTTGTGTGCGAGAGAAACGCGCGTGCAAAAACGGGAAACGCCGTATGTACGAACCCGTCGATAACAATGAGTCGTCTTCTCTGCGTATAGCGCGCACACATTTTGTATGTGCAAATACGCAAATGTGAAGGGCGTATTTGTGACTTACGTAAATTTAACCAAAACATTTAAATTGCCCTCCTGAGGAGCGACATAAAACTATCTTTGTTACTTAACGTTTGTATAAAGAAAAAAAACATCTACTTCCGCCTGTCGCCACTGCGCCAAACACAACGCCGCCACCCGCTTCACAGGTTACTATAGGAAGAACGTAAAAAAAAAAAAAAGGAAATGCAAAAAAAACAAGGAGCGAGAAAACTGCGTGAAAGTAGTAAGAATGTAGCATGAAATTTGCCTAGAAAATCGCACTTGCCCGTGCGATTACAGCCTAAAAGGTACATTTTGGCGCAGTTAGCGTAAAGCAGGGTGGATAAAAGTAGAACAACTGCTCACCATCACTACAATGGCGTTATGTCACCTACTGCGCGCCGGAGTAAAGCAGAGGCGGCTAATGATAGTTGTACACGGGACAAGAACTGCGCAACTCTCGTTTCCCCGAGCGGACGAGGTGGTGATGTCATCACCAGGTCGGTGGTGATGTCATCACCAGGTCGTTCGCGTTCGGGCCTCCTGTTTAGGCTGCATGATTCTCGTGGCTCACTGAACAATCAGTGTTTAAACCACATGAGCCGACGCTGATATTTATGGCGGCGAATGAAAACCGCATGATTCTCGATCGCCGTTGGCTCGCATTTAAACCGAACGCTAATCATCAGACTAGACGCAGCCCTGGGATCGCTGTGCGGTCCGCTGCTCGGGAGAACATCAATGGCTTCACAACGCGCTTCATCTTAGGCATTGTGTACCTACTGTACTTATATGTCACTTAAAGTGACAGTACATTCGTTTTTTCACGTCGCGACTAGTTTGCTCACCTAACCGCTGTTTATACAGCAGGGAAAACATTGGACAATCTGTAATTAACGCCTTCTGTATAACAATGCACAAAGTGGCCGTGTTGACTTACAGCGTAACGGCGTGTGCCTATAAACCAGCAGACAATGAGAACCGCAGAGGCTCCCAAGTCTCTGTTTGTCTTCTGTTCTTTCCATTGTCCCCAGTTACTGTTCTCCGGGCTGGATGAGAGCGTACTACCACATCCTCCCACTAGAGGGAGATAAGCAACCAACAATCCTGCACAGCGAGGGGTCAGCGGTCTGTGAGTGTCCGGCTGTCCTCACACTACACTTCCTCCTATTCTGAAAGTGCGACTCCAACTGTTAGACCAGCTTCTCATGGGTGAATTTGCGCGTGCAATAAACAGAGACTTCAATGGGTTCTTTCACATTTCCGTATTTCGCGCACGCATTTCAGTCGCACACGAAAAAAAAATTAGAACGTGCGCTATTTTTCTGCATATTTGCACACTGGTGGTCTCCATAGAAGTCAATAGGGATGTGCAAATGTTCGCGCAATACGCAAGGGGATGCATGAAACTCGTCTGAAACTCATTATGACTGATTAGCCATTTCAATCGTCTTTGTTTGCCGCACGCAAATGAACATGTCTTGCGGGCAGAAAATGTGCGGTAAAATATGGCGATGCGAGCGCAAAAAAAGCATAATTCGTTCCGCAAAATCGCTGCACTCAAGCGCGCACAAATACACGTAGGCTCATGTGAAGGCCGGGCTCACAGGACCGTATGATTACTGCGTGTTACATGTGCGCTGTACGCCCGTGTGATAGGTGGTAACTTACAATTACGTTGTCTTACATAGTTCCGCTTACATTAGTTTGTCGGAATTGCGCAGATCGCGAGCGCAGAAAAGAACGCAGCATGTTCTTGTTTGCCGCTTATAAACATGCGTGAGAGCCCATTGCTCTCTGTGGATGCGTATATACGCACACCTATACGCTATGTAATTGCTATGTATGGGTGGCGTGTACATGCGCAATTGTGAAGCGACAGCGTGGGACATATTAAACAAACCCAGGTGGACTGAGCATGAGATCCGCTGTCAATGTCACTGCCGTGTGGGTCCTGCAAAGTGGGTGACGCTCTTCATAACCGCACTGCACTCTAAAAAACAGGACGTGGGAGGAGTCTATGGGAGGTGCGCAAATGTACAAACAATACGCAAGGGGATGCATGAAACGCTGCGCAATTCCATGAAAATAAGAACACATCTGGAATATTTGAATTACTGCGTGTTCGTCTGCTGCGCGAAAATGAATATGCCCTGCGTGCGCAAAAAGTGCGGTAAAATACGCTGATACGTGCACAAAAAGCCTCGTATGTAGAGGAAATACGTTGCGCTGCACATATGGCCATTAGAAGCCGCGCCAAAGGTCCTTTTACAAAGAATGATTATCGCTTGAACAAGCGAATGATATCAGAGTTCGCTCATTCGCTCGCGCGCAGCCGGTTTATACAGCAGATACGTCGTTGGCTCGTTCACACGAGAAAGTCTTCAGTCGTTCGCATTCGCTGAGTCAGTAAATCAGAATGACCGAACGATCAGTGAACGAGCCGACGGCGATATTTAGTCCTGCATGAAATGAATGACGACCATAAAGTGAAGGGGTGTCGCTCGGCGGCCGGTCGCGGGCCGCGTTACACTGAATGATTGGCGTTCACTTTGGCTTATTTGAATAATTTTTTGAACAATAATCGTTACGTCTAAAAGGGCCTTAACCATGAGATGCGGATCCTAAATAGGTGACCCCCTTTATTAACTAGAAAGACTACGTTGCTGCACCACCATGCCTCACAAATGCTTCTAGGTCCATTGTATAAACAGGACAACCATGTAATCAGACCTCCACCACATAGGGCATCCAGACCACCAGATACCTAGATACCTCCCATACTGTCAGGCCCCCCACCAGATCCTTTAGGCTGCCAGGCTTCCTGAATTAACATTACATCTATGGTACCAGAGCACCATCCCACCCCCTGCACCACTAGGCCCTCTGTATCACCAGGCTCTCCACACCACCAAACCCCCCATGCTGTAAAACGTCCCATTCCACCAGATCCTTTATGCTGCAAAGCTTCCTGAATTAACATTACACCCATGGTACCACACCCCCACCCAACCCTCCGCACCACCAGGCCCTCCACACCACCAGGCCCTCCGCACCACCAGGCCTTCCACACCACCAGGCCCTCCACACCACCAGGTCCTCCGCACCACCAGACTCTCTGCACCACCAGGCCCTCTGCACCACCAGGCCCTCCGCACCACCAGACTTTCCACACCACCAGGCCCTCTGCACCACCAGGCCCTCTGCACCACCAGACTCTCTGCACCACCAGACTCTCTGCACCACCAGGCCCTCTGCACCACCAGACTCTCTGCACCACCAGGCCCTCCACACCACCAGGCCCTCCACACCACCAGGTCCTCCGCACCACCAGACTTTCTGCACCACCAGACTCTCTGCACCACCAGGCCCTCCGCACCACCAGGCCCTCCACACCACCAGGCCCTCCGCACCACCAGACTCTCTGCACCACCAGGCCCTCCACACCACCAGGCCCTCCACACCACTGGGCCTTCTGCACCACCAGACCCCCCCATGCTGTAGAACTTCCCACAGGTCCCTTATGCTGTCAGGCTTCCAGCATATTGTAAGGGTGGTAGACATCACAAGGTTCAGCATATGATGCGGACACTGGTCTACAAAAATATAGCGTTTTATTATGACTGGTAACGACAAGTAGATATGTTTGAACAAGATAAACAAGAGGTTGATAGCTGTATTACAACACTTTATTGTTCAATGCTGAGGCCTGACTGTCACTACCGAATGATCGCAACGATTGCAACGATACAATAAACAACGCACAGTTGATGCACACCTTACAGAAGATTAGCCATACAACAGGAATATAAACAGCGTGTGTATGGAATGAGGGACAGGTCAGTAAAAATCATGACTTTCTGTATCCCATCAATATTTAATAGAGAGGTTCCAAGAAGGCGATGCACAACAAGAGAAAAGTTTAGCTCCCTTCTTCACAATGTTCCAACCATGTCCAAGTCCTTATCTAGCAGGCCTGCTTACGATTTACCTCTCATTGTTCGTTTTAACAAGGTACTTTCCTCTCTTATGAGATCCAGCGTCCTCCCCACAGTGAGTTTTCTCACTGTCCGTCGCCGGTCTCCAAAGCATTCAATTGTAGAAGAAAGGATTAATCTCAGTAATGGCTCCTACAGGATCCTTCTGGCGATGGCCTTTGTGAATTCCTGCAGCAGTACAGTCCCAGCAAACCTTCACAGCTCAGCGCTGCTCCCGACAAAGCAAGCAGCCCATAGTATCCCTTAGCTGCTCCCCGCTCCAGGGCACTTTACATTGTCTCCTCACTTCCACCATCTTAAGGAAGTTCCCCAAGCTTCATTTTTGGCGCAAAAACACCTGCTCTTTCAAATATTTTTTCACGCGAGTGCACAAATTTTTCCAAATGCAGTCGGATTTGCAGGATCCCCTCTTGTAATGGGCCCCATCCCACCAAACCAATCACCCCACTAGGCCCTCCGCACCAACCAACACCTCCCATGCAGTTTGACCTCCACCCCTCATACCCATTGAACCACCAAACTCCTCCCATGCTGTGTGAACTCCATCCCACATGCCTTTCTCACCACCAGATATATCCCTATGATGTAACCCCCCTATCCCACCAGATCCTTTATACTGCCAGGCTTCCTGAATCAACATTACACCCATCGAGCCAAGTGCCAGACCCCCATCTCACGAGGCCCCCCATGCTATGAGATCTTAAAAATACCAAGCCCTCAGGCTGCCAGGCTTCGAAGAGTCAACAGTAGACTTATGGTGCCAGACCCCTGTAGAGGGGGTCTATCAGGTTGCATTCTTTTAAGGGGTGCAGGAAACAATGTGTCCATGTTTTTCTATACATGTGTTATTTTTCTGTTCAACTGTTGGTTTAATTTTAAGTTATTGTGCCCCTAGGTTGCTGTAGAGCAAAGGCACAAGATGCAGGTCTACTCTCTCTCAAGAGGAGAAGTCTATAAAATGAGGTGAGCCTGTTGTGGGGTTACACATTACAGGTTGCAGTATGGAGTAAGTGCCATGGGTTTAAGACATTCGTTCTTCAGATTTGTCCTGCGCAGAAATACCTGGGGCGCTACTGAAATACAAGGCTGAGGGACTTCCAAGTAGCTGCTTGAGTAGTTGTCTGCTTGAGTGAGCCAACCTGCGATGGTTGCCAAAAGACTGTGCACATTATACCTCCACTGGGGGTGACCGAAAGACCCTGCATCTCTAACTTCAGCAATCCAGGATTTTAAGGCCTGCATGTATTCTATTCAATCGGTTCCACCAAACAGTAAATTAAGGAACTTGCAACTGTGCCTACTTCACTGGTAGAAAACAGAGCTCTGTGGCCTATTCGAGATTGGTTGGCCCTGATGTAAATGGTGACTGCTACAGGTCAATCCCACTGCACCTAGCCCTAACCCTTATTGCCCCCTTCCACCTTAGGAGGTCTTAAACCCCAGGCCCTCCACACCATCAGATCCTCCCGCCATGTTGCCAGACCCCCAACTCTACCAGGCCCCATACCCTCATGCTGCCAGGCTTCCGGAACCAACAATACACCCATAGTGCCAGACCGCCTACTCTCCATGTAGTGAGACCCCCACAACATTAGGCCCCTTGTGTTGACAGATTTCTTGAATCAACAGTTCACCCATAATGCCAGACCCCCTACAACAGACCAGCCCATACTGTGACACTCCAACAATACCAGGCTCATGCTTCCTGGATCAACAGTCCACCCATGGTGCCGGATCCCTACTCAACACCAGACACCTTCCATGCTGTCAGGCCCCCCATCCCATGGGGCTTCCCTAATCAACAGTCTACCCATGATGTCAGACCGCCATCCCACCAGGCCCTCCACACTACCAGTCGTACCAATATTGCCAGGCCCACTTGACTCATGTGCCCCCCTGGTGGGCATCTGACTGTAACGAGTGGCAGTGGGTACAGTCTCCCTTGGTGTCGTCTCTCCTCTTGAGTCTTGCGCAAGTTCATAAAACTTACAGTAAACACACTTGCGGTTTGGCAGACGTGGAGATTACTGGTCGGACTAATGAACGCCTTCTTGTCTGCTAATCTGTTTCTTATTCTTTTACTGCAAATCCCACGAAGCTTTAGCTGCGCTCGCCTGACATGTAATCCCTTTGTGTGATCAGCGGCTGCAGGTTTGCCTTCTATTTGGGTTTGTAGGAACGTCATCTTCCTTCCCAGCTTTTCATCTGGCTTGTAAACGTGTACATTGATCTTTGGCTGCTTTTATATTGGGATGTGAGGCGGAAGAAGGGAAGAAGCTACCAGTTTCGGCAATTAAAGGGGTTGTCCCGCGAAAGCAAGTGGGTCTATACACTTCTGTATGGCCATATTAATGCACTTTGTAATGTACATCGTGCATTAATTATGAGCCATACAGAAGTTATTCACTTACCTGTTCCGTTGCTAGCGTCCTCGTCTCCATGGTGCCGTCTAATTTTCAGCGTCTAATCGCCCGATTAGACGCGCTTGCGCAGTCCGGTCTTCTCCCTTCTGAATGGGGCCGCTCGTGCCGGAGAGCGGCTCCTCGTAGCTCTGCCCCGTCACGTGTGCCGATTCCAGCCAATCAGGAGGCTGGAATCGGCAATGGACCGCACAGAAGCCCTGCGGTCCACCGAGGGTGAAGATCCCGGCGGCCATCTTCACAAGGTAAGTAAGAAGTCACCGGAGCGCGGGGATTCGGGTAAGTACTACCCATTTTTTTTTTTTTATCCCTGCATCGGGTTTGTCTCGCGCCGAACGGGGGGGCTATTGAAATTAAAAAAAAACGTTTCGGCGCGGGACAACCCCTTTAACTGAGTATCTTCATGAAGTGGTCCGCATCAGGACTGGTTCTCAATGGTTCCTGGGCCCTAATGTAAAGTCCATGGTAGGGCCCCAACTAACAATGGGCTAAGTATGATGCTCATGTGATCCTACAGAGGGGGCCATATAACACACCAGGGTGCGGGGGGTGTGACTGCTACCTCTGCACTCCATATCGCTGCACCGCCGCTACAGGCTGTCAATAGCCAGCGCAGCGTCTGCAGACAACCCCCAAGGTAACATATTAGCATATTGCCTGCACCTCCCATGAGGGCTCATCCACAGGTAAGTATGCAGTTTCGGTGTGTGAATATCGCATTGCATTTGCTGAATTTTTTGTTGCTCTTGCAGGTCTTTTTGTGCGCGTATTCACTGCACTTTTCACATCTCTTTCATTTCTCGGGCCTTCATGTGTAAAAACGCAATTATCACGTGTATCCACTGCGTTTTTACGCAATCCCATAGTCTTTAATGGCTCATATGGGTTTTTGTGCACGTCTCAGCGCAACCCATTTCCGCTATGATCAAAGGTTTTTTGAGAGAGTATCGGCGTATTTTACTAGACTTTTTGCGCATGGGACACAACGACGCCACAATTAAATGGCCATATTGGAGCAATGAGCTTTTGCGCACACAAATGCGCCCATGTGAAGGAGCTCTAAAGCGGACCAAAATACACGATACACGATACTGCCAGCCCTAGGCTAAAGGATATCCTGTGCGGAATAACCGGCGCCCATTATAAGAAAAAAAAAAATGATTGCAGTAAAGAAAGCAGCATGCCCTCACAATTAATAAATATTGTACCAGAACTACGTTCATAACATGGGTACAGCACCAAAACCAAGCTCAGTACATAAATTAATCGCATAAATTACCAAGCTCAATGCATAGATACAATACTAGAACCAAGCTCATAACATAAATACAGCACAGACCAAGATATATATATATGTAGCACCAGAAACAAGCTCTGCATAAATACAGCACTAGAACCAAGCTCAAAACATAGATACAATCCCAGAACAATACTTATAAGATACATACAGCACAGACCAAGCTGAGTACATAAATACGGTACCAGAACCAAGCTCAGTACATGGAAACAATAGCAAAAAGGTAACTTCTTGCACTGCAAAAAATATATCCTTTATTCAAAAACATTAAAAAATGTATATACATCATAGTTAAAAGCACACTTACCGTATATACTTCGGTACAAGCTGACCCGAGTATAAGAGGAGGCACCTAATTTTACCACAAAAAACTGGGAAAACTGGGTGTCTCAACTATAAGCCTAACTAGACTAGGTAAAAAAAAAACAAACACAATACTCACCTCCCATCCGGCGTCCGTGTCCCCGGCACGATGGTCTCCCCAGTGGTGCGGCAAACTGCTATGTAATTCTCACCACTGTCATCTCTCTGCTTGACTTTGAATTCCCCCGCTGTCAGCAAGTAAGCGCTGTGATTGGATCGAGCGCCAGTGAATCACAGCCGGCGCTCAATGAACCAATCACAGCCCTTCAGTGATGTCACTCACTGAAGGGCTGTGTATGATGGAGCGCCGTCTGTGATTGCCTGGCGCTCGATCCAATCACGGCGCTTACTTGTTGATGGCGGGGGAATTCAAAGTCGAGCATTGAGATGACAGTGGTGAGAATTTTTTATAGCAGCTTGCCGCACCACCGGCGAGACCATCGTGTCGGGGACACGGGCGCCGGATGGGAGGTGAGTATTGCTTTTTCGTTTTTTTTACTAGTCCCTCACTCCAGTATTAGCCGAGGGGGAGGGGGGGGGGGGGGTTAGCATTAAAAAAATGTGCTGAAAACGTCGGCTTCTACTTGAGTATACACGGTGTGTGTTTCCGCTTCAAGGAGAGCCCTAATGGTTAATGTTATATTTTCTAGTGTTGTAACTTTCCCTTTCACTGCTGTTCTTCCAGTCCGTTGTCTTCATCTGTGCGCCTGCTGCATTTTCATGTCAGACTGCAAGTGCATCAGCACTCTTTCAAAGATGGTGAGATTTACCACATACTTTTTCCTTTGGCATGTCTACTTCTATGAAAGCCGTACAAGAACTGAGCTAATAACACAAATGTTCTAAAACAAATAAAACACTTCTTGTCACTTGCATCGCTCCTCCCACTCCTGGCCTCAGTAGTGGTGGTGCTGGCTGACCTCCAGGGACAAACATACATGATCACTATGGCCATTCCCTGCACTCACAAATGCTAAGGGGCTGGAATTAGTGATCACACCACCCAAAAGTCAGCTGGGGACCAGAGTGGTGCATGCAGGTGAGTGTAACTATTTGTTTTTATTGCATATAGTACGGCTTCACTACAAAACAGGGCCATAAGGGGCATTATGTAGTTTTTAGGGCATAGTCACAGGGGCGCATCCGGGTGCTGATGTGCCCGTCTTCCTGCACAAAGAAGATGGCCGCACCTGCAGTGCAAACGTCTCTCCGCAGCGCCGGAAGAAAGAACACATGACCAGCAATGGAGCCGGTCATGTGTTCTTTCTGCCGGCGGTCTGGAGAATCGTTCGTACCTGCAGTGCGTCCGTCTTATCCTGCAGGAAGACGGGCGCATCGACACCCGGATACGCCTGTGTGACTAAGCCCTTAAGGGGGCCATGAGGAGCACTACTACTAAATGGAGCAATGAATGACATTTTTATGACTTAATGGAGCCACCCTTGAAGGGCATTATTTATTACCTAACAAGGCCATGAGTGGCATTATTTCTATGGAAGCCTTGACGATCGTTATTATTTAATGAAGGCCACGAGGAGCAATGTTAAGAAAATTGTAGATCAATATATCAGTTAATTGATTTTGTTGTTAGATTGTAGACTAGAAGATATAGCATGCTGCTAGAATAAGTAGTGAAGGGGTTAAATGAAACCATTTCTATATACCAGTGAGTGGTACTAGGTAAGACAGAGAAGTCCTCCAGACCCCTTCCCTTGCAATCCATCCCACTGAAATAATAATGGTTTCATTGTATGTTATAGTTACTCCTGTGAAGGTGTAACTTATGTTAAACATTTTAGTTGTAGCCTATCATGTATTCTTATCAGTTTTCGAGGTTTATATACTTTTCCTGTGATGTCATTTATGATATATAAACCACATGCAACGTTGAATACATTAGAAATCACTTGATACCGCAACAGCCAGGTGTGATTTGTATTTCTCCTAACGGCCCATGCTTCTACACGAGACCTAAGATTGTCTTCTCCTTGGGAAACAGATCAAATTCTCCTTAGAAGCATTACTACTAGAGATGAGCGAGCATACTCGATTCGGGTGTTTTTGCACTCGAGCACCGCTTTATCTGAGTAACTGGCTTCTCGGACGAAAAGATTCGGGGGGCTCCGGGGGTGAGCGGGGGGTTGCAGAGGGGAGTGGGGGGAGAGAGAGAGAGCTCCTCCCTGTTCCCAACTGCTACCCCCCGCTCCACCACGCCGCCCTCCCCCCGGCGCCCCCTGGCGCCCCCCGAATCTTTTCGTCCGAGTACTCAGTTACTCGGAAAAAGCGGTGCTCGAGTGCAAAAACACCCGAACCGAGTATGCTTGCTCATCTCTAATTATTACTCATTGGGTGAAATTAGAAGCTGTTTTTACTGATTAGAGCCACTTTTACTGTCTGTTGGGCACTGAAAGTGGCACTTTCTGTGTGGGGATTACATAGTGCATGAAAAGGGGGATATTATTACTCTACGGGCCAACACGGGTGACATTACTACTACCTGGGGCATTATGGATGGGGAGATTATGTAGACATTTAGAAAACAAAGCCAGGGGACTGGGAAATTGAGGAGTCAAACATGTCTATGTGTCAAGTTTTGACTGAAAGCAGTCATCATGGCAGTCTGGGCCCGATGGAGAAGAAAAGGGAAAAATAATAACTCCTAATTAGAGGGTATATCACCCATGATCACTGGATATAATGATAGTATAATCACTTATACAGTCTGCAGAGGGTCAGTGTAGAGCTGGTATCTACCACTATATGGTCACTGAATGGGGGTAATATGGTCTTTGTATCTCTTTATTGTCAGGGATTTGCTGATCAGTGTGTTTATGTCCAACTATGGATGCCGCATTGTATGGACACATATACAGGACCCCAACCTTCTAAATGGATGTAATGTAACGGTGTATTCCATGGGGCCTGCATTATAGAGGCAGTCAATTAGCCGGACCCCGTGTGGTTTAGCTTTGTGCACAGTTTGCACATCTGTGTTGTCCGGTATACGGGGTAATGGCTGCTCTCCGCAGTAATATATGGCGGCAGCCGGATTATTAATGACTTATTCATTAATTAGGGTTCGTTATTTATTATATCAGCGGATTCTATGTATGATGTATGACGGGCGTAATAATTTATGTGCGCCAATCTATAGTATGTAGCAAGCATCACGCCGTACGATCGCGCTGGTGGCACACGGCACCTATACAAGACATTTATCACAGTTAATGAATGAAAACAGATGAAGTTGTTTCACAGAATGTTACTAAAACTGATTAATGTATATACGGGGTCATTACACCTGAGCCCCCCGAGGTGAGACCCCCAGAACTCCCGTTTAATGTATATACGGGGTCATGACACCTGATCCCCCCGAGGTGAGACCCCCAGAACGCCGGTTTAATGTATATACGGGGTCATTACACCAGATCCCCCCGAGGTGAGACCCCCAGAACTCCAGTTTAATGTACATACAGGGTCATTACACCTGATCCCCCCGAGGTGAGACCCCCAGAACGCCGGTTTAATGTATATACGGGGTCATTACACCTGATCCCCCCGAGGTGAGACCCCCAGAACTCCAGTTTAATAACAGATACAAAAATTTGATATCAATGGAAACAAAAACTGAAAACTTTTCATTTAGCAAAACTTCAATGCTCTTGCTGCCCACAGCAACCAATCACAGCGCAGCGTTCATTGCTACATGGGGCCCAAAAAGTTTTATTCTGCCGTACTCATCACCAGGGGATTATGAGACAAAATGGCTGCCAACGAAGACGGGAGAGGGTTTTGTGTCCTTGATTGTCACGTCTCCCAGTCTGTTCTTAGTGGGTAAAGTCATTTTACGAACAGTTTGGTGAAGCTCCGCCCAGCGGGCGCACAATCCGTTGGCGGTGCTCCAATTATTGGGGGAAAAGGTCACATCTGTAAGTGAAAATCACGCGTCCGTCCACCAGTAAGCGTGGAAACAGCGGAGCGTCCGTACAAGTGTCACATGAAGTCCCCAGAAATCCACCATCAGAGCGAGCAGAGAATTGGACGTCCCGCCACCGACTGTGAGGAAGATTCTGCGCAAATGTTTGTGATGTTATTCTTACTGATTGTAATTGTTACCGGCCTGAAACCGGACGACAAAGCGCGGCGCCGTTCTTTCTGTGACAGTCTGCGAACTGTAATGGGAGGCAATGGTGTCATGGAGGCTTAGTGTTTAGGGATGAAGACGCCTCCCAGCTTCCAGGCAATAAACGTAATGTCAGAATCTGGGGGGGGGGGCACCGGTCTACGTGGAGCGTACAGGGGAGTCCCCCAAGGTGATGTGTTCTGCGCTATAACCTGCAGGAACATGTGCGGCCCCTTCTTCTTCCATGAGGGAACAATCCCGGGGATTTCGTACCCAGGCGCTACAGATATGGCTTCTGCCGCAACCGGAACAGGTAATTCCCGGTTCCATCTTCCAACACAACGGGGCGCCCCCCATTATAAGTGAGCGGCGACTACAAGACAGATGGATTGTCTGTGCAGGTGGTGATGGTAGTGAACTTCTTCCTTGGCCTCCATGTTCCCTCAACCTTGCACCTTGTGATGTTTCCTCTGGGGGGTATTAGAGTCTACATGCCCACCTCACCACCCACCATGATCTGCGGCATCCCAGAAGCCATTGCATCAGTCAGTCTGGATCTGCTACAACGTGACTACAGGTTCCATGTGTGTCGAGTGACAAATGGGGTCACACTGATCACTGCTGAGGGGGAGAACATTTTTGATGTTGTGCAACAAAACTTTTTGAGTTTCTTTTTCCATTTCTGTATCTGAGTGTCAGTAAACGGGAGTTATGGGGGTTCAAATCAGGAAAATCATTGATAACTTTTTTAATGTTAGGCCACACCTCTCAAAATAATAGTGCCCCTTAATGTCCCTCTCACGGTAATAATGCCCTTGTCACACACACCCCCTTCACAGAAGATCAGGAAGGGTATCATTGGTCATTAGGATGGGCACCTAGCAGGTGTGAGGAGACTTATAAGGCCATGCATGCTCCTCTGGGAAATATCTAAATGAGAAGAAAAGGTTAACCATGTACAGGCAGAGTGTTTTGGGGTGTTTGCCCCTCATCAGTGTACAGCAGGTTGCTGGCTGAGTGAGAGCCCTATTATATGGGTCGAAAGGGCTAAAGTTTCTCCTTAGGAAGAACACCTAGCAGATGTGAGACTTCCGGCCCTTCCGGGATTGGAGCCTCTCTGTAGGGAAATTCTTGCAGTACAAAATCCCATGACAAGTTTTCTGTGATCAGTTTCAGTGTGAATCCACATTACATGTGAAAATCCAGCGATCGGAGCGAGTTCCAACGAGGCCGGGTCATCGGTGCTAGACTGGCCAGGATGTCACTGCCAACCGCTTGGGGCTTCTCATGTAGCAGTGTGGAGAGTGTACAGAGAATGGCGTGATTGAGGAAAAACATCCAGCAAAAGAGAATCCTGTGGACGGAAACAACTCATCACTGAAAGGGGTCAGAGGAGGATGTCAGGAATTGTTCTGACCAACGGGAGCTACATAGTCAAAAGCAGCCAAATACAACACTGGAGCTCCAACTAACATGTCCGAATGCACAACTCGACGTTCCGTAGCATGGATGGGATATAACAGCAGGCGACCAGTTCCAGTACTACTATGTCTAAGTAAAACAGTAAGGCGAGATTATAGGGGGCAAAAGAGCGCAAAAATCGTATCACTGAGCAGCAGGAAAACATCTTCTGGTCGGATGGATCCAGATCTCTGTTGCACCGTGCCGATGGGAGGTCAGAATTTGACGCAAGCTGCATGAATCAGTGATCCCTTCCTGTCATCTGGTCAGAACATATCAGCACCGCCATCTAATCTGCAGCAACTACAAGAAGCTTCCTGTCCGCAGGGGCCGATATTCCTGCAGGATAGTTTCATCACCAAGTGAGATCGACACCGCGATGAACTGCTGCAGTTCTGTCATGCAACAACACCCTTGAATAGCAGTCCACTGCGTTCTGTTTGAATTTTTGAGTTCAGCTCTTCAGTGAGCATCTCACTGTATAGAGCACTGTTGATTGTTGGCCTTTTGTCCTGATAATGTTGCAATACTGGCCCTTGAAAATCCTAGAAAACTGGAAGCATCAACTTCCCTGCTGAGAGTTGACCTTTGAATTTTTATTGGTTGACAATTGAGGATGTTTCACAAGAGCGGAAGCCATTTTTTTTCTTGCACTGCAGTCGCAAATTAACTGATGTAACACATTCAAACCTGCACAGCAGCAACTTGGGAGACGGCGGCCTGCAACGGAAAGCAATGGTAAGCGACCAACAGAAGTTTAAATAGAACTGAAGTGCGGATAATGTCTGACTTCCTTCCTGTATAATACTCCCACTATCATTGGAAGAATATTGTGTGTCTTGCAGATTTCTTAAAACATTTTTTTTCTTATTTACTTTTAATTGAGGTTCCAAAATTTTAAAACAAATTTCAAGGAAACGCATAAAAAAAAGGCTAAAACAAAAAAAGGAAAAACAAAAAAAACTTACATTTTGCAAAAAATATTTCACTTTTAATATAATTAGAGCAAAGCCTCCCCCCATACAGACACAGTCACCCTTCCATGAGACATTACTTTGTGTATTTGCTCCCTGTGATGTCTCCTCGTCTAATTACCGCCGTAATCACGTTAGTGTCTTGTTTACACGACCGGCCAGCTTTGTCATTCCAGCCCTCGCAATGGTCTTAAAGCGACAGGCCACTATATAGTTTTGAGGCCGAAATTATCCTCATTTAAGGAGTGGATTAATGGGCTGTCTCACTGGCATTACAGATGCTGCCATCCGCCCACGAACCGCCGGTGACATACATATGTGTCCTGCACTCCCACTGGGTGGAGCGTGGGCGGAAAAATCCATTAAGCCACCAGACCTTTGTTTAAAATCCACTAACAAACCAGCTGCACTTATGGCGCCTGTCACTTACGGAGGGGGACTTAGCGCGGCGGAACAAAGTGAGTGTCAGGGAAAAATAATTGTAAGGTGACCACCAAGGCCCCCGACATTCTATCAGCGAGGGGAGATGGTGTCAGGAGTCCGCAGAGACGCCCGCTTGCTTTATGCCTGCCTTCTAAATTTGATCAGGGTATTGCACTAGTTAGCAATTTTCCGCCACTTTCATAAATCTTGCAAGAAACCGCGGGGCGCAGGGGAATAGTTCAAGAGGCACCGTGTTTGCTGTGGCAGGGGTCAGCCAAGGGGGGCTGTTCAACCGGCTCCATTAAACTAAATCGTGTTTTGTTATTGTGGAAGTTTAGTTGGATATTTTCGAAGTGGCCACCGGTCAAGATTTAATCAGAATCAACTAACTGGGGGGTTGTACAACTTATTTTCAGTGCCGTAAAGCAGCCATGTTGTGCCCTTCTCCCATAACCCTTAGGCCCCTTTTACACGCACAAGCTAAATTTGCATGTACAGTATGCAGAAAATAGAGCCCATGGGTTTAATTGCGTGCACATATTTTTCCTATGTCTTTCGGTCACACAAAAAAATCGCAGCTTGCGCTACTTTCAAAAGTCCACATAGAAGTCAACGGAGGGTGCGCCAATGCTCGTGCAATATGCTAGGAGATGCGTAAGGCCACTGGATAAAGAACACGTCTGGAACTAATTGGACTAATTAGACATTTCAATCGGTGCATCTTTGTGTGCTGCGCAAATGAGCAAGTACAGTAAAATACGGCAACGCGCGCACAAAAAACATCGTTCAGTCCGCAAATACGTTGCATTGGTGTGAAGGGGCCTTAATGTCATGGTTAACAGCATGTGAATTCATAGAGTGTCTCACTGCTGGTGTAGAACATTGACGTCACCAGGACTACAGGTCAGTCATGCTTTGATATAGCCTTACATGGAGGCCATAACTGGTTCAGGAAATTTAGGAACAGTAGCGCAGTGATTAGCACTGCTGCGTTGTACTGCATTCATTACTACTGTGGTCTCCCTGATTTGCAGGCCATATGTACACAGTGATGTCACAGTACAGGGGTAATTGAAAACAGTGATGACTCAGTATAGAGATAATAAACACTGATGTCACAGTACAGGGATAATAAACACAGTGATGTCACAGTACAGAGGTAATAAGCACAGTTATATCACAGCACAGGGATAATAAACACAGTTATATCACAGTACAGAGGTAATAAGCACAGTTATATCACAGTACAGAGATAATAAACACAGTGATGTCACAGTACAGAGATAATAAACACAGTGATGTCACAGTACATGGGGTAATAAGCACAGTTATATCACAGCACAGGGATAATAAACACAGTGATGTCACAGTACAGGGATAATAAACACAGTGATGTCACAGTACAGAGGTAATAAGCACAGTTATATCACAGCACAGGGATAATAAACACAGTGATGTCACAGTACAGAGATAATGAACACAGTGATGTCACAGTACAGGGATAATGAACACAGTGATGTCACAGTACAGGGATAATAAATACAGTGATGTCACAGTGCAGGGATAATAAACACAGTGATGTCACAGTACAGGGATAATGAACACAGTGATGTCACAGTACAGGGATAATGAACACAGTGATGTCACAGTACAGGGATAATAAACACTGATGACATAGTACAGGGGTAATAAGCACAGTGATGTCACAGTACAGAGATAATAAATGCAATGATGTCACAGTACAGAGATAAACACAATGATGTCACAGTACAGGGGTAATAAGCACAGTTATATCACAGCACAGGGATAATAAACACAGTGATGTCACAGTACAGAGATAATAAACACAGTGATGTCACAGTACAGAGATAATAAACACAGTGATGTCACAGTACATGGGGTAATAAGCACAGTTATATCACAGCACAGGGATAATAAACACAGTGATGTCACAGTGCAGGGATAATAAACACAGTGATGTCACAGTACAGGGGTAATAAGCACAGTTATATCACAGCACAGGGATAATAAACACAGTGATGTCACAGTGCAGGGATAATAAACACAGTGATGTCACAGTACAGGGATAATGAACACAGTGATGTCACAGTACAGGGGTAATAAGCACAGTTATATCACAGCACAGGGATAATAAACAGAGTGATGTCACAGTACAGGGATAATAAATGCAATGATGTCACAGTACAGGGGATCATAAACACAGTGATGTTACAGTATAGGGGTACTAAACACAGTAATGTAACACTATAAGGATAATAAACGCAGTGATGACACAGTACAGGTATAATAAACACAGTGATGTCACACTACAGGGATAATAAACACAGTGATGTCACAGTACAGGGATAATAAACACAGTGATGTCACACTACAGGGATAATAAACACAGTGATGTCACAGTACAGATATAATTGACACAGTTCTGTCACAACGAAGTAACAAATGCATGCAGCAGGGGTAACCATCGGCTCCATAAAAAAACGAGGCCAAATTCAGTTTTCCGCACCCTCGTTTCATTGTCCGTAGTCATCATTGACAGCATCCTATGTACCTTAGTTGTTGTGGACCGTGGCAGCTGCTTTGTTTGCTACCCTAGTAGTTACATCTATCTGTCTTATCTATCTAGTAGTAGTCACACCGGGCCCCAAGAGTCCTCTGACATTAGAAGATACCACTAGTATTACGCTGGCACATCATCTTCTCCACCTCCTTATCTGTTGACACTTCTGTGCAGAACTTTGGTGCATTAATCCAAGTGCCTCATTTCCTGGTGATCTCATAACTTCCTGTTATGCAGCAAACATACTAATGTGTATTGCAGCTGCTGCTCGCACCGTGTCACTGTTTTCAAGGGACTTGCGGAAATACCATTTTTATGACGCATTGAAAAGATGCACATGAAATTTATACTTCCAGGTATCTATTGTCTCCGGGTGTTTTTATGAGATGATGATATGGGCACGCATCCAGCTCTCCTCCAGATCCTTTCTCCGCTAGGCGCTTCCTATTTACCTTGCTCTCTTCCTTCCTCAGGGAAATCTCCAGAAAATGTGGAGAATTGAAGTTCTGCCTTAAGGATTCTGAGTGCTTTTGTGCTTTCTAGCATGTAAAAAGGTATTATTAGTGGAGGTGCCGGTCCTGAGATCCTTACTGATCACTACAACAAAGGGGCCAATCTTCAAGGTACAGTGCCCCTTTGCACGTTTGCTTATCACAGCCTCACTGGAGACGGACCGTTGGGTTGTCCGGCCGCAATCACTCCAGTATTGGACTGACTTTGAATATAGGAGTCTTCTGCTTGAATGGAATTTTTCTCCCAGTCCCAGGGGTAATGTTTCTCCTTGTGGAGACCACCACAAGGGTGTAGGGAGGCTTATAGGCCATGCAATGCTTCCTGGGAAAAAGCTATGTAAATGAGTAATGAAATAATCCTCCACAGTGCCACCTATTGGAAAGTAGCTACTCTATCGGTCAATACCTGACCTTGTGATGTGACTAGAAATGCACCTAAGTACACATAGCCGTGTTGGGGTTCTTGCCCCTCATCAGTGCACATGGTTAGGTGAGAGGGAACTGAGACTCACACCGATTCCGATAATGGAGGTCTTGTGATCCCCTCTCCTCCTTACTGCTGTAATGGAGGTTTGTGCCGCATTTCCTATATATTATAGGCACCATTCTTATTTGGTTTGGCCTCTTGAAGAGGGGAAGAATTCCAGGATGAAGGAAGCGGTAATGGCAAGGTGCCATATTGAGTGGCACAGATCTATTCCAGGAGCATGCTTATTCAACAGCACACCTCTGTGGTTTTGAAGGCTGATTGCTGTTGGTGCATTATATTGACTTGCGCCAAACAGGAGCAAACTTTCGACACCCCTTTATGCTTCTAGCTGCTGCTTCACGGACCAAAAGACTCTCCAGTAGTATGCTACCCGGCACTCGTGTATCTAGAGACAGTTCACTTCTTCATCATCTCACTTCTCTCAGCACCTGGGAGTCCTCTGTCATCTGTGCCCGGTTCCGCTCTGGTCACCGATAAAGACAAATACTTTCGAATTTGCTTCCACCGGATATTACGGACTTTATCTCTGTTCAAGAACTGTCTTGCCGCTGTTAAATAAACCGCTTGAAGTGTAAGCAATATGTGGAGCTGACGGGAATTTTTGCACAAACTGGCTCAGGCCAATATGGAGGCAAGAGTCCAAGGAGCCGCCCTGATTAGGCTTCTAAATGCTGTGCCTGGAGCTAAGGTAAGCCCGCAGCCTGGCAGCTTTATCCTTAGTAGTGGGGACCAAGCCATCTTATCCATTACACTACGGGCTTGCTGAATAGTATGGTGGTTGTGCATGTGTAGTGGCCCACTACATGCTTTCCTGGCCCCCTTCATAATATCATACATGTATGTCTTATGTAGATGCTCTGTGCAAAACTGCCTTGTCATTCTGTTATGTGTATTGCACAGCTGCAGCAAATGAGAGGTTAATGTCTGCAAAGTGTGAGCTGATTGTCTGTAAATGTATCAATTTCTATCCTGTCACGTAGTAGGAGAGAGGCTATAAATGTGAGTGACTGAGAGTGCGAAAGGAGTCCACAGTCCATCTTCTGGAGCTGAGAGAAAATAAAGCACAGAGGCTCATGAGGGCACCTTCAGCTCCCATGTGTTGAAGATAGAAGAGGAGGAGAGATTTCCTGAGCACAAGGATCAGCATGAACAGTGAGTGAGCCCACAGAGAGCATGAGCCAGTCCTAAGTTTTCTTACGCAAGGCCCAGCGCAGAGGTACTCTTTCTGTCTTCTATTGTTTACACCCAAGTGTACTGAAGTCTGGAATCACTGTGTGGAGGTACTCATCCAAGTCTGTGTATATATATATATATATATATATATATATATATATATATATATATATATATATATCTGTAACACTACCTGCACTTGGAATACTGTCTACTCTTGCCTTGTATTGTTGGAGTTGTTATCCAGTAAAGTTATTCCAGGCCCTGACCGTTCCCAGGGACCTGAGGTTCTCTATTCCTGTCCGTGGCTGATTTATTCTCTGTCGATGTTCCTGCCGGTGGATACCGGAATGGTGGCGTCACTCATGACAAATCTTTCCCTGTTCTACCATCTACTGGGCATCCCTATCCTAGGGGTGTCCTGAAGAGGCCCAGCGCTCTCCTGGCCTTGGCTGCGTGCGTCCCTCCGGGAGGGAGTATGGTAAGTGCCACCGTGACAAGCCAGCATCTTGCCCTCCCAGCTCCTCGGCGTATGTCATGTGTACGGGGTCACCCTACGGGACGCTGCACATGTCCAGTGCTGCTTCATTCATTTCAATAAAGCTGACAGAAATAATTGAGTCCAAGCGCACTCCACAGTCCCATTGAAGGTGAATGGAGTGGCAGTTGGGTGCATGCTCAACCACCGTTCCATTCAATCTCCTCCCCTCTGTCGGGGAGAGCAGCGAGTCTTTAGGAAGGAGGAGGCTTGGGGTCATCGGTGGGGGTTTCACTGCTGATCAGATTTTAATCAACTATCTTATGGTGATTCTTCTATTGAACAGGTAATGGGGCAAAAGAAGATTTTACCTTTTGCTCTGACTGAGAATGCAGCACGTCTCAGTCCTAACTTTGCAGTAACGTGGACTTCCTTGTCATCTATTATTTGGTCACCATAGCTTAATGTCAACAATGTATTTTTGTCAACTGATTTGCCAAACCTGAGATGTCCTCAGAGCCCGGTGACTCACAACAACAGGAAACTATCACAATATGTTATTAACATTTTTTGGGGGGTGATCAAGGTCGTAGTTATAGGAAATACTTAACACTTCCAATTATGGTTATTGTTCTATTCTGTGTATGAGATGGGACCTACTAGAGTTCGCTCTCTGACGGCTGTGACTGCGTTAGGGTCTCAGGTCGTAGAATATCACTAGACTGGAAATTTGCTGGATAATTAAAAAATAGCAAAATGGATAATAAAGTGGATAAAACTACTATTTGTTTCCATACACTATCAAAGGGACTCTGGGACTTGGGCTTTATTGACTATCTGATGCATTGGATTCCAATACATCAGTTTAGATGGGCGATTTTCTGGTGCGTAAAAACGGACGGGCAGAAAAGTTAGCGCATACGGTGTGCATTCTGGATGGCCATTTTCACGCCGGCCGAAAAAGATAGGCCTGGACCTATCTTCCGGACAGAATATGCCGGCCGGTCCCATAGACTCCTGTGGGCGCCTATGAGAGCTGCCAAAAAAGGGAGGTGGGAGGGAGTTTAGCATTGGCTCTGCTAAACATCCTCCCCCTCTCCGCCCCTTGCCAGCTGTCGGCAAAGGGAGGGGGTGGGAGATTAGCACAATAGCTCCCGCCATGTCCCGTCTCCTCCCATTGCAGCCAGCTGGCAAGGGCAGGGGAGGGGCCAAGAGTTTAGTATACTAGCTTCCGCCCTGTCTTGCCCCCTCCCTTTACCAACAGCCAGCAAGGGGCAGAGAGGAGGAGGGAAGGGGCATAGAGGACCTGCGTACTGTCAAACTTTCATGGGATGATGCAGAAACTGCTGCAGTTAATCGACAATCATGGCATTCTTTTGTCAATCGATGCGCTGAAAGGTGTGGTAGGACCTAATTCTCTATATGACCATGGGGGTGGCCATCTTGCCTTAGCTGCATTTAACAGCATTCAGATTTACTGCAGGACTTATTGGCCACAGGCACAGTGGACAAGAGGGAATTTATTGACTTCTATGGGAGAGTGTTGTGGGCATGCTCTCTGCAAGGAAAAGGGAGGAGGTGAGCTGTGACCATCACCTGTTGTCAATGGTGGATCCTGTGTTATCTATAGAAAAGTGTTACCTGTCATTGTAATGCTGCCTGTGATGATAATGAGATGACTGCTGAGAAGTGACCTCTACAGCACAGAGAATGGAGGTGAAGCGCGTCGGAGATCTGTTGTGGTCGCCCGCCTCCATTCACTGCGAATAGACAGTCGCTCATGAATGAACGGCTGCCTGTTTACATGGCCGAAAATCGCTTGGTTCTTAGGTGAGCTTAAAAAAAAGTGATTCCGGCAAGGGAGCTCTTTCACGCTCAGTGCCTGTCGGTGGCCGTGTGTACTCAGGACGACTATCACCCAAATTTACTGTTTTCAGTGATTATTCAGGTTCTACTTGTAAAAGTAACCTTAGAGGTCAGTGTAAGAATTGCAGGATTGTTCTTTAAATATATTGTGACTTTGAAAGGTTTATAAAAAAAAGAAATTCTTCAAAAATAGGTTTAGCATGAAAACCTGATTTAATGGGTGATTTTCTGATCACACATCCCCTTTAACCTTTGAGTAGACCATCATTAAAATGGAACAGTGTCAAGTGTTCTGCAGCGCTTTCAAGTAATTTTATTTATAGTTCCACCTCCAACCTCGGAAGGATAGAAGGCTGAGTCAACCTTGAGCCGGCTACCTGAACCACGCGGGGATTGAATTTGCAACCTTCTGCTGCTTAGCTCTCTGCACCACACACCATCATTGTTTACTTAGCGGTGTCTAACCCCTAAGATTCTTGCCAAATAAATGAATGAGGGTTACAAAAAAATCGTACAAAACTCACAAGAAAAGGCAATCCATTATTTGTATTGGGTGTGTTTACACGGGCGGCTCTTGTCTGGGGATGCTGCTAGAGAAAAGTCTCAACATGTTCTATCTTTGTGCGAGTCTTGTACAGGAACAGAACAGGCAGAGTGTGGTCTCCCGTATCTCGCATTCTACGCGGACGGGGTGACCATATGCCGTGCGATGCAAACTACGCTCAAGAATGTCGGGCACAACTCACTATTGCCTGTGTGAATGCACCCACAGAGGGCGCCAGCTATCCAACAAGCACTGCAGCTTCTTCATTGGTTACACAAGCCATGTTGTCTTGTGTGCACAGGTGACTGGTACTACAGCACAGCCCATTCACTCTCTATCTCATATCTATATATCTTATATCTATCTATCTATCTCACATCTATCTATCTATCTCACATCTATCTATCTCCTATCTATCTATCTCACATCTATCTATCTCCTATCTATCTATCTATCTCACATCTATCTATCTACCTATCTATCTCATATCTATCTATCTATTCTATCTATCTAATATATCTACCTATCTCATTCTATCTATCTATCTCATTCTATCTATCTCTCTCTCTCTCTCATATCTGTCTATTTATGTGAAATTTAACTATCTATCTCACATCTATCTATCTCTCATATCTGTCTATATATGGCATATCTATGTGTATCTCATATCTATCTATCTCATATCTATCTATCTATCTGTCTCATATCTATCCATCCATCCATCCATCCATGTATCCATCTTTCTCATATCTATCTATCTGCCATATCTATCTATCAAATCTGTCTATCTATCTAACTACCTATCTGATATCTGTCTATCTATGTCATTTCTATCTATCTCATATCTATCTATCTATCTGTCTCATATCTATCTATCTCATATCTATCTATCTATCTGTCTCATATCTATCCATCCATCCATCCATCCATGTATCCATCTTTCTCATATCTATCTATCTACCATATCTATCTATCTATCTATCTCATATCTATCTATCTCATATCTATCTATCCTATCTCTCTCTCTCATGTATATCTATCTACAATATCTATCTATCTATCTCATATCTATCTATCTAATATCTGTATATCTATGTCATATCTATCTATCTCCTATCTATCTAATATCTATCTATCTATCTATCTATCTCATATGTGTCTATTTATGTGATATCTATCTATCCATCTATCTCATATCTATCTATCTAATATCTGTCTATCTATCTATCTCATTTCTATTTCCTATCTATCCATCTATCTATCTCATATCTGTCTATTTATGTCATATCTATCTATCCATCTATCTCATATCTATCTATCTAATATCTGTCTATCTATCTATCTCATTTCTATTTCCTATCTATCCATCTATCTATCTCATATCTGTCTATTTATGTCACATCTATCTATCTATCTATCTATCTTCTATCTATCCATCTAATATCTGTCTATCTCATACCTTTCTGTCTATCTATCTCATATCTTTCTGTCTATCTATCTATCTACCATATCTATCTATATCATATTTATCTATCTCATATCTACCTATCATCTATCTATCTATCTATCTTTCTCATATCTATCTATCTGCCATATCTATATATCTAATCTATCTATCTATCTATCTATCTATCTCATATCTATCTATCTGTCTATCTATCTATCTCATATCTATCTATCTCATATCTATCTATCTCATATCTATCTATCTATCTCATATCTATCTATCTGTCTATCTCATATCTATCTATCTGTCTATCTCATATCTATCTATCTATCTATCTATCTATCTATCTATCTGTCTACCTCATATCTATCTATCTGTCTGTCTACCTCATATCTATCTATCTATCTATCTATCTGTCTACCTCATATCTATCTATCTATCTATCTATCTATCTATCTATCTATCTATCTCTCTACCTCATCTCTATGAGCGTAGCTAAAGGCTCATGGGCCCGGTTGGAAAATCGAATCATGGCCCAATATTGCCCTCGTCATCCATGTGAAACCCCGTGGATACAAGGCGTTTTATCGTGAAACCGCCTCACATCACTGTGCGGATGAAGGAAGCCCCAGACATCCCAGAAGGATGGGATATGCTGTGATTATTTTCCTGCTTAGCATCACATCGCGGTGCCGTGCAGGTAAACATCGCTAATGTGAACCCTTAGGCTGCCTTCACACAGGCGGCAAAATTGCACGATGCTACCCCGGCCCCATTAAAAACAATGGGGATGCGATGCGAGGGCGCGCCCAAAGATAGGATGTGCCCCGATTTGTTTCCCAATGTGATGCGGGGAAAAAAAATCTGTACCAAAATCCGTGTGAAATTCCACATGACTGGCACGGCTCCGGACGTGAAAATATCAGGGATTGTGGAGTGAATGTTCTACTGCAGACAAGCGGGAATGTTCCCTGAGGCCGCTCTCTCACAGTGTCCGTAAAACGCTTCACTTCAAACACAGCGTTTTACCGCAGCGTTTTCGAACACGTTACAGTGCTCGACAGCATCTTTTTATGCACCCCATCATTGTGATGGGTGATGATGTGCGTTAAAAAACTGCTACAACACACGTAAATAGAGCAGACAGCGCTCGAAAATCATGGCATTAACCCTTTGCAATCCAATTTTGGATTCAGGGTTTCCTAGGGGGCTTTCTCTTTCTTCCATTATACAATGGCGCCATCTGCTGGCTAGAGCCAGCACTGCAGTATGGGACATGCTGGAGAGGCCCCCAACAACAGAGCAGCCAGTAATATACCGTAAGAATACCCTGCCAGACGTCTTCCGACATTAGAGGTATGCAGCCTTCAATCAGAATGTCTTTAGACGTCAGACAGTGGATTGGAAAGGGTTAAAAAACCTCTCTCTCACAGGTTGTCCCTTTCTGGTCCTCCAGCCCTCCACCACATATCATACCACATCATGGTGCCCCCCATTATCACATGCAGCTTATCTCCAAGGCTGTTAATTAAACTGCCCGTTAAGGCTGATTCAGACACTACGCGAATCACTCAAAATTCGCTCAAAAGAATCTTTTGAGTGATTCTCGCTCTGTCTAAATGCAGGGACATCGGGCAGTTTTCGTCCGCGAGTCGTTGATCGCTGCATTCTAAATGGGGTGTCCGGGAGCGGGGAGGTAGAGGTCTCTGAGTGCTGCGAGGGGTCCTGGAGTGCAGAGCTCACAAGACAGACCATGGCGACTGCTAGGCACAATGGAAAAAACTTTTATTAACCGCACAGTTTAATGCTACCATCTGGTACTCCACACGGCATATCCTGCCTTATAACATAGCGCTTCCTCTCCATCAGAGGGGAGAAGTCTGAGCCGAGCCGGGGAGGAAGCACTATGTATTTACCAAGCAGGAGATGCTGCCCACACTGCGCGGAGGACCAGATCATAGCCGTGTGGTCAGTGACCATTAGTGTGGTGAGAGAAGCATGAGGGTCCCGCTGGCTTAGGGGCCCAGTCACACTTGTGATCCCTATAGTTACGCCACTCTATCTATTTCCTATCTATCTCCTAATCTATCTGTCTATCCATCTATCTATCCCATACCTATCGATCTACCATTTCTATCTATCTATCTCTCTCTCTCATATCTATCTATCTCATATCTATTTATCTATCTCATATCTATTTATCTATCTATTTCATATCTATCTCATATCTATCTATCTATCTGCCTATCCATCCATCTCATATCTATCTATCTATATATCCATCTATCTCATATCTATCTATCTATCTATCTATCTATCCCATATCTATCTATCTATCCCATATCTATCTATCTATCTATCTATCTATCTATCTATCTATCCATCCCATATCTATCTATCTATCTATCTATCTATCTATCTATCTATCTATCTCATATCTGTATATCTATCCGTCTATCTCATATCTGTATATCTATCTATCTCATATCTGTATATCTATCTATCTCATATCTGTATATCTATCTATCTCATATCTATCTATTCATCTCATATCTATCTCTCATATATATCTATCCATCTATCTCATATCTGTATATCTATCTATCTATCTATCTATCTATCTATCTATCTATCCATCTCCTATCTATCTCTCTCATATATATCTATCTTGTATCTATCTATCTATCTTCTATCTATCTCATATCTATCTATCTCATATATATCTATCTTGTATCTATCTATCTCATATATATCTATCTTGTATCTATCTCATATCTATCTATCTCATATCTATCTATCTCTCTATCTCCTATCTATCTATCTATCTATCTATCTATCTATCTATCTATCTATCTATCTACCCATCTCATATATATATATATATATATATATATATATATATATATATATATATATATATATATCTTGTATCTATCTATCTCATATATATATATATATATATATATCTGCTATCTAGCTAGCTATCTCATATATATATATATATATATATATATATATATATATATATATATACATATATAGTATCTATCTATCTCATATCTATCTATCTCATATCTATCTATCTATCTATCTATCTATCTCATATCTATCTATCTATCTCATATCTATCTATCTATCTCATATCTATCTATCTCATATCTATCTATCTATCTCATATCTATCTATCTATCTCATATCTATCTATCTCATATCCATCTATCTATCTATCTCATATATATCTATCTCATATCTATCTATCTCATATCTATCTCAAATCTATCTATCTATCTCCTATCTATCTCATATCTATCTATCTCATGTCTATCTATCTTCTGCTCTATCTATCTGATATTTATCTATCTATCTCCTATCTATCTATCTCCTATCTATCTATCTCACATCTATCTATCTCATATCTATCTATCTCTCTCTCTCCTATCTATCTATCTATCTATCCATTTATCTCACATCTATCTATCTATCTCCTATCTATATATCTATCTATCTGTCTATCTCATATCTATCTATCTAACCCATATATCTATCTATCTATCTCATATCCATCTATCTATCTATCTATCTATCTCATATCTATCTATCTCATATCTATCTATCTATCTATCTATCTATCTATCTATCTCATATCCATCTATCTATCTCATATATATCTATCTCATATCTATCTATCTATCTATCTATCTATCTATCTATCTATCTCATTGTGATCCTTACATCGCACATCATTACTACAACGTTGAATCATCTTAATGTTTTTATTGTTTTCAGATAAGATCACAATCGTCTTTGTACACGTTCCACAGCAAGTACCTGTCACATTCTGTCTGATACAGTAAAATGCTTCCGGTGACATCACTATAATGTACATCAGATTACACCCTCGGAGATAAGCTTCTGCACAACACAGATAAATCACAAATCTGCCGCACCTTTCTCCCTGGAAGTTGGCTAAATCCTAGCAACTGTGAAATCAGCTTGTTCTAGCACCAGTGACTGCGGGTCAACAAGTCCATTGTTCCATGGAAAGTCTGTTCTTCAGTTCAAATTGAGCCAGATGAAACAAAAATATACAGGAACAGAATATGTAGTGCAATCATTAGAAAACCAAGCAGGTAAAATCACCAAAAGCACAAAGGAATATGGTGACTCTTGAAGACCAAATAAATTCTTACCCCACGTTTTCCATGTTCTGTACATTTAAAATGTTCTAACATTTGTTTACATATTCACTATATGGTACAAATGGTTAATACATGTAGCAATACCTATATTGTTTAACACATGGGTTTATGTATAAAAATTAATTTCAAGATACAGATTTAAGATAGACAGATATGAGATAGATAGATAGATAGATAGATAGATAGATAAATGGACATGAGCTAGATAGATATGAGATAGATAGATAGATATGAGATAGATAGATATGAGATAGATAGATAGATAGATAGATAGGAGATAGATAGATAGATAGATAGATAGATATGAGATAGATAGATAGATAGATAGATAGATAGATAGATAGATAGATAGGAGATAGATAGATATGAGATAGATAGATATGAGATAGATAGATAGATAGATAGATAGATAGATAGATAGATAGATAGATAGATATGAGATAGATAGATAGATATGAGATAGTTAGATATGATTTAGATAGATATGAGATAAATAGATAGATACGGGAGATAGATAGATATGAGATAGATAGATAGATATGAGATAGATAGATAGATAGATAGATAGATAGATAGATAGATAGATAGATAGATAGGAGATAGATAGATATGAGATAGATAGATATGAGATAGATAGATAGATAGATATGAGATAGATAGATAGATAGATATGAGATAGTTAGATATGATTTAGATAGATATGAGATAAATAGATAGCTACGGGAGATAGATAGATAGATAGATAGATAGATATGAGATAGATAGGAGATAGAGATTGATAGACAGATAGATAGACATGAGATAGATAGATAGATAGATAGATAGATAGATAGATAGATAGATAGATATGAGATAGATAGATATCGATTATAGACATTAATTATAAATATGATAGAGCTACATCTGAGATGGATTGATACTTCAAAAGGAGCAGAAAAAGCGAGAGAAATTATAGATAGATAGATAGGAGATAGATAGCTCTAATGTGAGATAGATAGATAGATAGATAGATAGATAGATAGATAGATAGATAGATAGATATGAGATAGATAGGAGATAGAGATTGATAGACAGATAGATAGACATGAGATAGATAGATAGATAGATAGATAGATAGATGGATATGAGATAGATAGATATGAGATAGATAGATAGATAGTAGATAGATAGATAGATAGATGATTGATAGATAGATATATAGACATAAGATAGATAGATACTTCAAGAGGAGCAGAGAAAGAGAGAGAAATGACAGATATCAGATAGATAGATAGATAGATAGATAGATATGAGGTAGATAGATAGATAGATAGATAGATAGATAGATAGATAGATAGATAGATAGATACGGTAGATAGATAGATATGAGATAGATATATATGAGATAGATAGATAGATACGGTAGATATGAGATAGATATGAGATAGATAGATAGATAAATAGATAGATAGAGAGATAGGAGATAGATAGATATCAATTATAGACATTAATTATAAATATGATAGAGATACATCTGAGATGGATAGATACTTCAAAAGGAGAAGAAAAAGAGAGAGAAAAGATAGATAGAAATGAGTTACATAGTTGAATAGATATATAGGAGATAGATATTAATAAGTTATTAGATAGATTGATATAAAATAATTAGTTGTTAAGATCAAGGGGGTTGTCCATTTTGGCAACTCAGCTAAGAGACAATAGTTTGAAGCTGTTTATGAGAAGAATTACATACATAGTCTACATAAAATGGGACAGTCTTGTTTTAGAATGATGTAACTTCCATAATGACATCAAAAGTCATCGGCATTGATCTTTAAAACATCCCTCCGGTCCTGGGCAAACAAAGATGGCCGAACCACTTCTCTGATTACCTGATGCACACTGGGTATTAGTATGCTTCAGTAGTCCAAGACACTGCATGCTGCTCAAGAGGACGGCACTGGACAATCAAAGCAGATGTGTATACTGATGCACTGTGAGCATCAGGTAGTCGGAGAAGCTGTTTGGCCATCTTTGTTTGGCCAGGACTTGAGGATCGCTTTAACGTGTTTTCTAGAAGTCAAACTCATCTTGATCAATGATGTCTTCATCCGGATCCTTTTTTGAATTATCACATTCTTCAAAGCTTTCTGTGTTGTTTGCATACACCTTACCAATGGTTTCTTTCTTAGGGACACCGACAGGACTATCCCGTGGTGAGTCTCCATCTTCATTTTCAGAAGAACTATCGGGGTACATTTGTGACTTTTTACTGCCTGAACCATTGGACTGTCCATTCGGTGATGTTTCTCCTGTATTATGGTTTTCTTGGCATTCTGTTTCGGCGTCTTCAGCAGTCTCTTCTGTATTATGGTTTTCTTGGCATTCTGCTTCGGCATCTTCAGCAGTCTCTTCTGTATTATGGTTTTCTTGACATTCTGTTTCGGCTTCTTCAGCAGTCTCTTCTGTATTATGGTTTTCTTGGCATTCTGTTTCAGCATCTTCAGCAGTCTCTTCTGTATTATGGTTTTCTTGGCATTCTGTTTCGGCATCTTCAGCAGTCTCTTCTGTATTATGGTTTTCTTGACATTCTGTTTCGGCTTCTTCAGCAGTCTCTTCTGTATTATGGTTTTCTTGGCATTCTGTTTCGGCATCTTCAGCAGTCTCTTCTGTATTATGGTTTTCTTGGCATTCTGTTTCGGCATCTTCAGCAGTCTCTTCTGTATTATGGTTTTCTTGGCATTCTGTTTCAGCATCTTCAGCAGTCTCTTCTGTATTATGGTCTTCTTGGCATTCTGTTTCGGCATCTTCAGCAGTCTCTTCTGTATCATGGTTTTCTTGGCATTCTGTTTCGGCATCTTCAGCAGTCTCTCCTGTATTTTGGTCTTCTTGGCATTCTTTTTCGGTGTCTTCAGCAGTCTCTCCTGTATTTTGGTCTTCTTGGCAGTCTGTTTCGGTATCTTCGGCAATTTCTCCTATATTATGATTTTTCTTGTATTGAGTTTCGTTATCTTCAGCAGAACCATTTTGTGTTATGAGAGAGCCACGACTTATAAAAGGTTTACGTTTAGAAGAGCCCTTGTTTTCAATAGCCTCAGTGTTATCTTCATTTTCAACATCTTCCTCAGTGTTGATATCAGGGGAAGTGGTTTCATTTTCGACAAGGTGGTCCTCATTTTCTGAAACTTCAGTTGCCATCTGAACTTCATCTGTTTTGTTTAGTTCATCTTCGTGTTCTTCAGTCTCACTTGTTTCCTCTTGATTACTTGCTAATTGTTCATCCGCAGGTAGGCTTTCGGAAACATGTTCTTCATCATTGTTCCCAGTCTCTTCACATGCTGATGTATTCTCCTCTGGACCTTCCATGCTCACGTTTTGTACAATTTCAGAATTGTTCTCCAATGCATCAGAATTAGAATTTTCCAAATCATCCTCCAAATTCTCAATAGGTTTAGTTTCTTCATCGGGGCCTTTATTTTCCGATTCTTCAGGTTCTTTTTCCTGAAAATCATTAGAGTCGCAGGCTTCATATTCATTCATTACTGACTTGACCTCTTGACTATTAACATCACCATCTTCACTTGACATATCTGATTTCCCTTTATCAGTTTCTTCTCCAGCTTTAGATAGAGCATCCTCATCATTGGTGGCCTCTTCATCCATGTCCGAACAGTCATGTACTATGCTTGGCTCAGATTCTTTGTTCTGTTGAGCTGCAAGATCACTTTCCTCAGTTTTAGGGTCATTGTTCTGCTTCATTTTCAAAATCTGTTGAAGATCAAATGCTTTAATGATTGGGGCATTGGCAGCAACTGTTTGTGGCTTAGCTAATTTTAACGCTCTCTTCTGCCTTATACATTTCTCACATGGGCAAAACTCATCATTAGGTTGTCCATTGCTATCTTCTCCAAGGGAAGCACTGAATGTTAGGTCTTCTTCATTGGTTTCAGATGAGAAGTCATATGAGCCAGCGCCCCTGTTCTCCCCATTTGCATATTGACGGATGGACACTCTGTGCATCGTTTGTAAACGTCTTCTCCGTTCATCTGCTTGCAAAGAAGACCTTCGTCGGGAGCCTTCAGCTGGAGGCCTTGGCACCCTATTTCCTGCCCGAGCTTTTATTTTCTTGAGTTCATTTGAAATGCTCTTCTGGATTCTTTGACTAACTTCATTTTTAAGTTCAGCAATCATTTCATCAAGATTTTCATTGTCTTCCAAATGCCACCTGACTTTGAACTCATGCATGGCATCTACGTAATGAGTCATAAATTCTTTCTCTATTTTTTTCAGAAGGTTCAATACCCAAACTGGATCGGCTTCAGGACTTTGTTTATCCTCATTTTTCCCATTTGAATCAGATGTAGAAATGACGGTTGACTGACAGTCACTCGGAGAATTAATGTTGTTGGTCTCTGGAGAGTTGGACTCATTAAATTTTGGTTCTTCACTATGACTAAGGATATTCATCTTCTCATTATTCGAAATCCTGTGTTCTTCTGCCTCTTCTGTACGTTCAACATCATTTACATTATTTACTGCATTGTAATGTCCCTCTTCGTTAGTTTCTTCTTTTATTTCTGTTTCAGATGTATTCTCACTGCTGTCTAACTTTTTCTCATTCATGTTTTCATCCATGATGCAGGATTTATCCTCATTAAAGCTAGCTACTTCATTTGTACTTTCTTCCCCGCTCGCTACATCATGCTCTCCGGAAACAACTTCTTTCTGTTGACAGCATTGCATGTTTTTCTCAGCACATTCTATTTCCTTTACTAATATGGACAGTTTCCCATCTTCTGGCTTTCCAGTTGTCACTATGTGGTCACCTCCACCAGTTATGCTCCCATCACCAGATCCTTCAAAACCACTATTAAGGTCAACTCCTGAAGATGAAACGGGTGTTACTTCTTCATCCGTAGAGTAGTGTTTTCCAGATTTAATGTTTATGATACTTGTGTTCGTTGGATCTTCTGCCCATAACGCCTGCAATATGTTCAACAATTCAGTATACTTGGGTTTTTTTAGATCCTTCGTATTATTTGTGATCTCTGTTTGACCTTCATCTAGAAGCTGTAGACTAGCTAGGCATGATATCAGGACTGCAGCAGAGTTACTGAGCTTCCTTCCCATGGTTAGTGATACTTCCGGTAAACTGTTCGAACGATCAAATTTCGATTCTTGGGAGGGGCTTAGCAATGCTTTCATTATTTGCACAGAAGTTTGTATATTGTTTGGAAGTGACTTTATGTCATTTGGTAGTCCCTCGTTTTTAACGTTGTTTCCCGCTAACTTACTTAATATGACAGATTCCTCATTATCTTTCACATCAGCAATATTTGTGTCCTGAATGTCATTTACAATATTAACGCACTGCACATCTTTAGATATCTCTTCTTCAGTCTCATTGGTGTTGTTTTCCTCTGCTATAGGTTCCTTAGGTAAATCTCCTTCCTCTTGTTCTGTTTTTGATGCGTCTATTCCTATCTCTGCCTGTGTTTTTTTCTGGCATTCTTCCACTTCATACTCAACGACCATTGTGTCTGAGGGAATCTTCCTTAGCCACTCATTTACTACTTCCTCTGGGGTCACATTTGGTAATGCGGATGGAACCAGCTCACTGTTTATATTGTTATCTGCATCTAAAGAATCCCCCTTATGTTTTTTCTTAGAAGAGCTAGAACTATTTTTATGTTTTTTGGTACTCTGGGTGTCTTCAGTACTATTATGACTTGTTACAACATTTTTGGTCTTCTTGCAGGTGTCCGTACTGGCTCTAGAGGCCAGCATTCTCTTCGATCCCGGTGTTGAAGCTCTTGAGTTGTCTGACTTTTCCCCATTCATAGTTTTTATTTGGTCATTGGATACACTGTTGCTAGATAATTTAAATTGTGCTGATCTTACATGTTTATGGGTTGGTTTTCCTTCGGGAGGTAATGGGCTATGTATACAATTCATATTAGGAGCTACTGTTTGACTACTTGAGTCAGCAACCCCGGTATCATTTACTGCCTCTTCCTCTTGGGACATTTCTCTAGTACTATCACGGGAGGAGGAACTTTTAACTATGCTCTTCTTTTCAGATATTGATGACACTCTAGAGCTAACATTGAAAACTTGTTCATTTTCTTGACAGCTGATACTATTGAATTTAGAGCTAAGAGATTTACTTGACGCCCTTGAAATGGGAAGACTATTTTCACCGTCTTCATTTACGATACATGCTACGTGATCTGATTTTTCTGTACAGCTTGATGATTCATTGCAACTGCCCTGTTGGTTTAGGATTGGATGTTCATCTTGTACATGATTGAGTTGTCCAGATTCAGTTATGGATGACTTTGACTGACATGACCTTGTGGATTGAAAGCTCCGTCCCTTATGTTCTGTCAAGGATTTTCTCTTGGATTGAGATAGAGTGACATGGCTCTCACTCACACTGTTCTCACAAACATCTGTACTTTCTTGTTTTATCAATGCACTTTCACTTTTTTGAGAGTTGCATGAAGTTTCATCTTCATCATGTCCGTTGACTTTCATACTTTTTTTGGAGGAGGATCTTGATTTAGTTGAAGATCTGGAAGTTGTTCCTACTGAACGCTTGTCATAATCAGTAAGACTACATTTCGTAAGGTCAGTGGAGGACGCGTTTTCAGTGTGCTTAGCATGAATTTCATTGTCATGTGAGCAATTTTTATCTTCTATGGGTGGACTTCTGCAAGGATCTTCAGAGTTTGCCGTTTCCATCGATATATCTTGCATATTCTTCAGCGATCCTTTACAAATAGGTTGTTGTGTTTCTTCTTCTTCTTCATTATAGCTCAGGTTTGATGCTAAGCTTTTTGTATTTGTGCTATTTCGTTTCAGCATGTGACTCTTTCTAGAGTGTAACGATGACTGTGAAACAACACTAACTCTTCGACTACAATTGTCACTACCAGAACAGGGAGTCGGCGATGCTTCAGGGCACTCTTCAAAGCTGCTTCCACGATGTGCCTGACAATGTGGCTCTTCAGAAAGCTGAGACTGTTGTTTCCGCATGCAACCTTGACTTTTCGAGCTTGAGCTTGACTTGTTTTGACTTCTACTTCTTTTTGCTTGTTCAGTATCTGAAATTGCATCTGTGTTTGAGGCTACAGTTGAGCGACCACTACGACTTGCACACTGACTAACTGTTGAGTATGTAACCATTGTATCTCCATTTTCTTTGGTTTCTGAGTAATGTGAAGACCTGTGCAGTATATGCTCTGTGTACTCTCCAGAGGACATAGAATGTAGACTATCAATGGATGTCTTTTGATCGCCCTTTACTCTGTGTCGTGAGGATGTACTTGAAGTAGAAGACCTGGTTTGCCATGTAGCTCTTTTCACATAATCCTCTTGTTGGTTGGCATGCATTGGGTTTTTCCAGATATCATACTCTTGACATTGCATGCCACAATGACTGCAATACATGTCCTCGATGCCAACTTCATTTAGCTTTGAGGTATATGAGTCGGCATCGCATGGATAAAATGATTCATCTGTCTCTGAAAAGTTTTCAGTGTTCGTCTCTTCTTTTTTATCACTTTCATCAAATAAGCAAAGCTGTTCACACTTTGTTTTACCTATGGTACTGGACTTTTTTATTTGGGTGGACCATTGAAGGGTTTCTTCATTAAGCAGGCGAAACCGCACTTTCATCTCTACTGAAAGGCTGCCATCTTTGTTTACATGAACCTTTTTTTCAATGTCATCATTAAGTAGGGAGTGATTTGCGTCTTCCGATTTTCCATGAGGACACATATTGGCATAAGAACTGAAGCCGCTGTTTACTGGTGACATATTCAAGCCATTTGGATAGGATTTCTCAGATGACAGAGAGAGTCTTGTCTTATTGCTTGATGCTGGTCGGGGGTGGATTATACTCTTTTTGGCTTTTGGTCCAAAGTTTGCTGTAGAAACACACATAAACAGAAAATAATGTATGTCAGTTCCAAATGAAATATAATACCAAAATGTTATGTAAAGCATATGTGCATTTACATACAGATCACTGTAAATCACTGATAGGACCGCCCATTGGACTCCTAAGTCCAGAATAAATAGGAGTTTAGATCAATAAATTACAAGTTATGTAAATTTTTTTCCCCACAAAACTATATTTCAACTGGCTCAGCTCTCCCTATTCTACAGCATGCTGCCATCAGGATGGACTTCCCTTTAAAGTGTACCTTAGTTTTTAACACGGTTTGTAAAGTATAATATGTTCTCCTTACTCTGACATATGGTGGTGTATGCAACCTGTTTCATGTATGTAAGTTCTGATTTCCAGATGATCTTCCCCATTTTTCTGATGCCCTGCTTTTTGCAATCCACTTTCAGTTAGAGAGTGTGCAGGAAGCCTAGCATTCTGCCAGCAGTTCACTGTCCTGATTTCCTTGCCCTTACCACCCATACTGTACTGCTCTATTTCAGCTACAATCAACAGTGAGGCCATATCTGAATGCCTACCTCTCTGATTTCCCTGGACATTTCAACCATTCAGAGACATTCTGGCCAAATGGTTAGTAAACCCAATATAATGTGTTTAAACACACACATACACTGTAAAAGCAGGAGAGGCAGAGATTGTAAAGACTGTAGACACTGTGCCTGCTAACCTATCAGCCTGTGAGTGCAAGGAGTAAGCCTGTAAAGATAGCCCCTCCATATCTTAGCATTCCAGTCACTACAGAAGCTCAATACACAACAACAGACAGTGGATGTTGGAAGAGAGATCCCTACTGGCAGCCATTTCAAACTTGATTTACAGTGGTAAAACAACATTTTTAATAAAGTGTGTTGCAAGAGTGATGAGACACAGGCTATTATATGAACATAAGCTGTCTTTAAAGTTAGTGCCTCTTTAAATACAACTATCCATATAGGAATTCATCACAGCTTTAGACACTTCAGGTGCCTCTACATCTTCAAAACTTGCTGGCTGAAAGATCTGTCAGATGCAATATTGTCAGCTGAAACCTTGTTTGTATCCAAATCACCAAAACTAAGAACATCTACTTCCTGCCGGGCTTGAATAGTGGCGATCATTAGTGGGAACATAATATTTAGTAATTTGGATCAAAACAAGTTCTTCGATCCAGGAGATCGTACAGATTTTGCAATTTTTTTAAACATTTTCTTCTGATATTATGTAGGAAAATTTCATAGCGGTAATCCTGAAAATTTCCATCATAGGTCATCTACTTCACCTTCCCACAAAGTCTTAAAAGCGTTGTCCACCTTTGAACTTTTGATGACCTATCCTCAGGAAAGGTAATCAATAATTGAGCAGCGGAGTTTGCCACCCAAGACCCCAGCCAAAAAACTGTTTGCCGCGCCACTGCACTGATGTACGGAGCCGGAAGCAGACAGCCCCGTAGACTTTGCAGTGGTCTTGGTTGGTATTACAGGCACTATTTCCATTCAATTGAATTGGAAAAGTGCCTTAAACAAGAACCTGGGCCGCTGAAAAGTATATGGAGCTGTTTGCTTCCAACTCTATACACTGACACAACAGTCTGATGAACACCTGATTGGCGAGGGTTCAAGGTGGTAGACCCCTCCCCAATCAACTAGTGATATCCAGAAGCCATCTTTAGTTCAAAGGTGGACAATTCCTTTAACTAATTCCTTGCAAGATGTTCATAAGTCAATGGAAAGCTTATATGGAACATTTTTAAGAGATTGAGAACCTCCATGTCCTTCTTCTCCTAGTTGAGTTCTCCCGAAAGTCTTTCCCTCTTTCCTGGCCACAATAACTTTGAAGTGCATTTCTACAAGCCAATTCCTGCCTGTGATCAAACACTCTTTTTGGGACCATGGATTAGTTGAAGATGGGGAAGCTCAAGGAATAGACAGCAAAAAGATGGTATTCTTGTGTAAAGCTTCCTGGAAGGAAATCCTGCCTTGAGTACTCAACCTCTCAAGGTGTTTCTCTATGACTTTTTAAAGTAGCGTTTAGCTTTATTACCCAGTAATAAGCCTTAATCCACTTAGACATAATGCTAATTTAGCACTGTCCTAACCCTGGAAAGGATGATTTTTTTTTAATGCTTTTTGATTTCTAATTAACGAATATATGTTTCTTTTATTTATCGATTTTTTTTTCGTAAATTTTTGAATCCTGACAGTAAATAACAGAAAGTCTGGTGATGAGTTAACAGATAAAAGGGTTACGACGCTCGTCACATCAAAGATAAACTATCAGACTTGTAAAATCTTTAGTTTCACCGTCAAAGTTTTATTGTCTTCTTAATGGTTATCAAATGGAAACACTAAGACTTTATTGAGTGTTTTATGGAGACACGGGAGAGAGATCTGTCCCAAAGGGGGTTTCTAAAGGGCCTTTTACACGGCCCAATTATCAAGCACAAACATTCACTTGAGAATTCATTTGCTCTATCATCAGGCCACTTAAAGCAGCCAACAATCAGCCAACGGATGAGCAAATGCTTGTTTCGCGGCTGATTGTGTCTTTTTCTTAAGTATTAACCCTTTCCAGTCCAATTTGTATCCTGGTTTTCCTAGGGGGCTTACTCTTTTTCTGCTGTTATACAATGGCGCTATCTGCTGGCTAAAGCCAGTACTGCATGAGGTGACACATTAGATAGGCTCCGACAGCAGAGAGGCTGGCAATATACAGTAAGAGAACCCCGACAGATATCTTCCAACATTGGAGCTGTACAGCCTTAAATCATAATGTCTTCAGAGGTCAGACAGTGGATTGGAAAGGGTTAAGATATTTGTTGGTGGGCTGCACACCTTCTGTAAAGAGGGAGATATACAACCGACCAATGATAGCTATACAGGGCGAATAACCGTATTAACAAGAGTTTGTCCCCATATCGGCATTCCTTTGTTGTGTGTGAAGGGCAGTGAACCAGCACCAATTGACCTTCTCAGCACTCTTGCAGCTTACGGCTTTCACCACATGGACATGGTGAACACAGATGCAAGAAGAAATCCTGAGTTCTTCGTTTAATATCTCACATGGAGCTACACTATTATTCAGGCAATACAGCGCATGTGCAGTGTGTAAGGTGTTAAACCCCTTCTGATGTGCCTGGTAGACTTCTATACATTCAAGGACCTTCAGAGACAGAGGTCACATGTGGCTGTGGAGTGAAAAGGACCTATATACACTCATCTGCCCCATCTTGGCGTAGTTGGCAGAACGGCGCCAGCCGTGGCGGGCGGAAAACAGCAAACCCCCGAAGGTTCTGGTTGCCAGAGGACTGACAACGTAAAATGAGGGGTACATAAGGGGGAAACGTAAGGAAAAAAACCCCTTACTTGTAGATGGTAGATTTCTATATATTCAAGGACCTTTAGAGAGAGGTCACATGATTATTTACTGTGATTTTGTGGCTGTGGAGTGAAAAGGACCTTTTAAACTGCTGCGTCATACACACACCACCTACCTGCTTCATAGTGTATGGAATGCACAGGCGTCTCAAGCTCAAGGGTCAAGGGGCATGTTTTTAGCTGATGGAGGGGTAGAGAGCCCAGACTAGTCCTGCAACCCAGGACGCCCATCGGATGAGTTACAAATAATTTGCATCTTGTTGGCTATACATGAGGACAGATAAGAAGGTCTGGTTTGTTGGACATCCCTGACAGATAAAATAAATTTGGTTTCAGACTTCAGATCGTGTTTTACACGCTATGGGCACAGATTTATTTAATCGTGTCTCTGCATGGAAAGAGGGATGGAAGGATGAGGGATCTCTTACTGTGATTGACTTAGAGGAAGACCAAGAGGACCTGTTGAGTGATACAGGAACAGGGAAGTTAGATCTATTAGGGCTAATATGGCGGACAACATTTTTGTCAGACATCTACTTCTTGTCCCTAAAACTGAGAAGTTTTTTTTAAAGTGACCCTGCGGGCCTGGACAAACAACTCTGACTGCCTAATGCACACTGAGTTGGTAGTCTAAGACATGAAATGCTGTCCTGAGTGGCTACCACTGTTCACGTGAGGGGTACTGGTTAATCAAAGTAGGTGTAGTGATTTAGACTAATGATGCATACTAATGTCAGAGAAGCGGTGCGGCCATCTTTGTTTGTCCAGGCTCAGAGGGTCGCTTTAATTCTGCAAGGTGAGCTGCAATGACAATGCAAAAAAGGCAAACTTCACATTATGTCGGACCACAAAGGACCACGACTACCTTCCAGTCACTTACCATTTTTCTTATTGTCCATGATCTCAGCATTGTGGCTTGGATGAGATCGGAGGCCTGGAAGCTTGTCAGTTACACTTTTACGTATATTTTCTATTTGGATCGGCTTAAAAGGCTCTTTTCCTGCACAGATGAGGATGCTGGTGGATTGCAGAACGGCCTGTATATTTTCAATCTGTCGGGTAGAAGCACAAGGTCATTGGTAAATAATACATGCATACTATATGACATTACTGTATACTGTATAACCTTACAGTTTATAAAATGGGAATATATAGTGATGTGACAAATTAAGGACACCCGAGTCATTTTTTATTTTTGTCGTTATATCAATAATTGATCTTCATTCGATAGAATCTGCAGCCGCAGACCCACTTTTCTTTGCAAATTCGCCTTCCTTTGTCCAGAGAGGCTTTGCTTGGGTTCGGCTCCCAGCGCTCACAATGTGTCAAGTAGGCAGCCACTGACTCTCAATGAGTGACATCGGACTTGATTGACAGTTCGACATCACCCATTGAGAGTGAGCGGTGGGGACCGCCTACTTGACACATAGGGGCATATTCCATAAATATTGTACGCCAGATATGAGACGTACAAACGTTGTAATTCTAGCTCAAGTCCTGAATTTGTGAATTTTCTAAGTGTTACACCAAGCTGCCACTTTTTAAAACAGTGAGTGGGGACTAAAAATAGGGGGGCTTTGCCACACACAGCCATCAGATTTACGGTATAACCTGATGTCAATTATAGCTGAAAACTATGCCAGCTCATAGCTGGCATACGTTTTATTCTGGCGCATGAATTTGCTCCTAAGGCCTTAGTCAGACGGGCGTTTTTAGCCGCGATTTGCGCATGCGCATGCGTCCGGCGATTTTATAAAACCATTGCTTTGCAATGGTATCGGACACATGAGTGCTTTTTATGCGCTCGTCCGATAAATTATAGAACAGAAATCGCAGATCGCACCTATGTGCGATCTGCGATTCCTGTTCTCTTCTCTATATGCGCTCAATGGGGCCGGCGGCAGCAGCGCCGACCCCATTGAGAACATATAGAAGACAAATCGTTCTTCTCTGCCACAGCTGTTACAGCTGTGGCAGAGAAGAACGATGTTTGCCCATTGAATTCAATGGAGCCGGCAATACAGCCGGCTCCATTGAAAGCAATGCGCTGAGGGCGAGCGCTGGATGAATTGTCGGAAAGGGCTTAAATATATAAGCCCTTCCCTGCAATTCATCCTAAAATGTGTTAAAATTAAAAAAAATTGTATACTCACCTTTCCGCTGCAGCCGGAGTTCTGCCGCGCCCGCAATCAGTTCTCCTGAACTGCTTCTCGGCACTATTCAGCCGGCGGGGCTTTAAAATCCCCGCCTGCTGAATGATCTGCCTCTGATTGGTCACAGCCAGACCAATCAGAGGCAGGTTTCACTCACACACCCATTCATGAATTCATGAATGGGTGAGTGACTGCTGCCTCTCATTGGCTCAGCGGGAGCTGCCCCTGATTGGTCCCGCTGAGCCAATGAGAGGCAGCAGTCACTCACCCATTCATGAATTCATGAATGGGTGTGTGAGTGAAACCTGCCTCTGATTGGTCTGGCTGTGACCAATTAGAGGCAACTCATTCAGCAGGCGGGGATTTTAAAGCCCCGCCGGCTGAATAGTGCCGAGAAGCAGTTCAGGAGAACTGACAGCGGCCGCGGCGGAACTCCGGCTGCAGCGGAAAGGTGAGTATACAATTTTTTTTTATTTTAACACATTTTAGGATGAATTGCAGGGAAGGGCTTATATATTTAAGCCCTTCCCGACAATTCATCCCGGGCTCGCCCTCAGCGCATTGCTTTCAATGGAGACGGCTGTATTGCCGGCTCCATTGAATGCAATGCGCTGGACAGCTCCGGCCCGTTTCTAATGAAACGCGGCTAGGAGCAGATTTTCGGGCGTTTTTTCGGCCGATTTTTCGGCGCCGGTCACGCGATTTGCGCGTACACATCCGTCATGCCATGCAAAAATTGCGCGAAAAAACGCCCGTGTGACTAAGGCCTTAGTATGAGAAATGTATTAAGTGGCTTGTGCCTTTTATTACATTTTTTGCACCTACAGTATGTTAGTTCACACTTTACGTAGACCAGCGTATGAAACGCCGGTCCAAGTAAATATACCCAATTGTAGCGCCAGTAGCCTATCCAAGTAAAGGAAGGTGAGTAAGGGAAAAGCCCAAACTTGGAAAGATTCAGTGGGGCCGTGGCTGTACAGAGGTCTGCGGACATCCCCTCTGATTCTGCACAGTGACAACTACTTTCTAGGAAGGAATTCCCACACTTTTACTTTAGTAATGATGAGAACTATCTGTACGCCCTGTGATTAAATTCTGTCTAGTTCTTTCAGCATACTGTGCCTGCATTGAACTTTCTGGGGTGGGAGATCTTCTCAACATGTAGATCGGTCCACATTGCCATGTCATTTTATGTGGCCCTTGATGTCCAGGTGAAGAAAAGCTTCTTCTAGATTGAAGGGTCCTGAGCTGTGCCAAGATGACCCTCTGCTAAACTGCGGACTCGTTTGTGGCCTGCCACTGGGTAACCAGGATCGCGACCACAATCTTTGTCCTACATTGCAATATTGTGTGTATGCAGACTTTGCTACTTGGTTGTTACTGCAGTCCCCGGAGCCTTTGGCATGCTCCCATGTCTGCTTCTACCGCTGAGCCTATCCTGCAGTATGGCGCTGCTTGCCGGGGCTCAGACCATGAAGCGGCTTGTACATCACGGTTGGTCCTTGTTACCATCCTGCAGAGGAGAGTCTGTTCCAGCCCTTTTGTCAATATCCTGTGTGCCTGCTGCACAGATCAGAGAACACGTTGTGTTATACTGCTGCTTAACCCAGTGGGTAAGGACTCTGCCCAAAGGACTTTTTCGGAAACCTTTTACCAAGTTCCGCTAACTCCCATCATTTTTCCTTTTCTCTGACTACTTGGCAGTTTAGAGCCAAGTGTCCATGTTGGGGGACCTGTGCCCTAATTTTTCTGGACTAGACCCTTGCTCTGGTCCGTCTGTCCCCCTTTTAAAGTATTCTTTGACACCCCTGGTGTAGATGATGGATTTAGTTCCACTGTGCCACTTCCAGAGGTATTGTTCCATCTCCCAGCTCAAAACATTTCTTATATCAACACTTTCTAAAATGAAAATGTTTGTACATGCCCTCATCATGCCCCACATAGATTAGTGCAATATTCTCCTATATGGATATACTCCACCTGTCCAATACATCCTCAATCCACCTTTCCCCTTTTGCCTCTCTGCCCGTCCCTTCATCCAGTGCGGGTAAATGCATTCTAATATATTGACAATGACATACAAGGCCATCCACAATCTCTTCCTTTAATGCATCTCTGTCCTAATCTCCCAATATCCCCCACTTCACAAGTGATGTTTGGGCCTCATAGGACCTTCTTTGCTGTCCTCTTGCCTCTTCCTCTACCACTTCCCTCGGTTGTTCCGTTGGCCACCAATGCTCATGACAGATTTCAGCATCAGCTCATAAGCAGATGATGTTCTGCCTTATGTTCTATCCAGCTGTCTGATGAAGAGGATTATGTACGTTGAAACATGTTACCTGCTTAATTCACTGATTAATATCATCGACTTCACTCCTTTTGGAAACAAGCATCGGCCAACAGGTTGTGCCAGATTCATAGTTCCCTGCATGTTCCATTGCCTCCAAGATTGCTTTCGTACTTTTTTGTTACTCTAGGACTTGCGACCCTAAAACACTCTTCAGACTTCCGAAAACAACCTGAGATGCCCCCTGCTCAGTAAAGCTCAGAGCCTGGAATAACCCTACTACACATCTGCGTAATCAGCTTCTCCCTCACCTTCTGCTTCGTTCCACTGAGGTTGTGAGCCCCGCGGGCCGGGCGCTCTCTGCTGCTGTAGCTCATAACCTTATTGTATTTGGTTTTCCGTGTGTTCCTCCATATGTGAAGCACTGGAACCCCTTTGTATTTATATACCACATCCTGGAACCATAACTGATGATATCCAATGGTTTGGAGATTTTTTTAAATCCATTTTGAGGTTTGTAGACGTCCAACACCTTCTTTCTGGAGACCAGAAAGAGCTTTGGAGCTCACAAAATTTAAGAGGCATTATAATAGAATTAGTTTAGAGTTTCTTACGTTGGGCATTGTAATCATGGGAAATTAGGATCAATTTTAGAAAGAGATATATTAGCATTTATTATTAATTATTTATTTATTACATTTGATTTACATCTAAGAAGATCAGTTGTATAGTATTTATTAGGCCCACATATGTTTGGCTATACATATGAAGTGTATATATATATATATATTTTATTTTTTTTCTTTTCCTTTACCTTTATGACAAAAGTAGGGATTTTATTTATTTTATTGCTATGATGTCTACATGACTTCCTAATTATTTTTTCATCTGAATGGAACCATACGCAGAACTGTGTGGAGCTGCACGGACCCGATGCGGCGGACAGAATGACGTCATCACATTTTCAATGGAGTGCACGTCGCTCTTCAATTAATTTATGAATGAAGAAAGAGTAGGTGGAACACATGCTGGTTTCCACATAGGGAAATCTCTGGTCACATGGACAGAAAACTCCTCCTGCCATATGAAGCTGCTGCCGCCGGACCGGCGTCTGCTGCAAGCACCACATATGTAAGTATACTCTATATGGTATCTTATATATATATATGTGCATTTTTTAAGTTGTGATTGTGCTTTATGCTTGAGGAAGGCATGTTGGGGACGCCGAAATGCGTTGCATTTTTAAAAGTTGGTTAATATAAACCACGGACTAGAGATGAGCGAGTATACTCACTAAGGCACATTACTCGAGCGAGTAGTGCCTTAGCCGAGTATCTCCCCGCTCGTCTCTAAAGATTCTCTCTCTCCCTCTCTCCCCCCGCTACCCCCTGCTCCCCGCCGCAACTCACCTGCCACCCCCGCCAGCCCCCAAATCTTTAGAGACGAGCGGAGAGATACTCGGCTAAGGCACTACTCGCTCGAGTAATGTGCCTTAGTGAGTATACTCGCTCATCTCTACTAATTATAATTGTACAGTGCAAACTTAGACTAGTCAGTCTTAAAAGGCACCATCTTTAGACAACCTAGTTTAAGTTTATACCTCATATTGGCTTAGTTTTTACGCCAAGCATAAGGACAGAAGGAGGAGGATAGAATTTTATAATTTAAAGTGGGTTGTGCCGAGATGGTATTCCATGTTGATATGCTCTATTAGGGCACATGAACATCACAGAGTGGGGTCCCTTGCTCCAGACGGCCTCTATGGTTGGAATGGGGAGCTGCTTTGTAAGATCAGCTTTCATCTGGACAGACCATGTGCCGTCCTAGTAATTACAGGATATCAGTATATCTGAACGGCCATCCTGTAATACTACATTTCCCCTGCAGTGGTTGCTGCAAAATCAGCTATTCGAAATGCCCATGTTGAACATTCTGAAAGGGATTATGTACAGTGGCATAGCTATAGGGGCAAAGCGGTCGCAGATGCAATCGGGCCACTAAGCCAGGGGGCCTACAAGACCCCCTTCAACTTAAAATGACTGTTTGTGCTTCCACGCTTGTGGTTCTGAGCTCGACAGCATTGCACTGCACTCACAGTGGTTCTGCCAAACTCACAGGAGTGTCCTCCGGTTCCCAGGGACACAGACAAAGACTTCCAGGAACCAAGCGATGTGAAGAGAACAGCAGAGAAGAACTCAGCGCTGCTGCAGCGCATAGACATCACTACCACAAGCGCTGAAGAGGAGGGTCCATATGTGAAGCTTGCATGGTCTGGCTAATGAGAGGGCCAGAGAGAAAATCGGTGCACATGTGGCTAGAGGATCTGAAACCTGTGAAGCACAGGTAAAATGCTGTTAAACAAGCACCGAATATTTGAATATGGCTATGTTTTATTTAAAAAATGATTAGACCCCGCCCCCAAAACACACTTACTCAGATGCGTGACATCTCACTAGTTATCACAAGATCTTTTGTCTCTAGCTGAAAACAACAGGGTACTTATCAGACATCAGCTTGATTTTTACATTTCCCCTGCTTTTTCTTTCCTTGTGCTATACTAGCAATCCCAGGATGCATCAGCAGAGCATCACATGAGCGACTAGAACCAGTACCATTTCTACCAGCTGGGAGGATACTGCAATTAGCATTTCCCCTTTATATTCTCCTAAAGCTAAAGACAAAAAATATACAGTCAGGGAGGATAAACTGTGATCTCCTTCATTGCAACGGTGTGACAGGAGCCTCTAATTATCAGCCAGAATTCTGATAGAAGTGTTAGTTCCTAGCAGAGATGAGCGAGTATACTCGCTAAGGCTCATTACTCGAGTGAGTAGTGCCTTAGCCGAGTATCTCCCCGCTCGTCTCTAAAGATTCGGGGGCCGGCGCGGTGACAGGTGAGTTGCGGTGGGGAGTGGGGGGAGAGAGGGAGAGAGAGATCTCCCCTCCGTTCCTCCCCGTTCTCCCCCGCCGCTCCCCGCCCCCCGCCGGCCCCTGAATCTTTAGAGACGAGCGGGGAGATACTCGGCTAAGGCACTACTCGCTCGAGTAATGTGCCTTAGTGAGTATACTCGCTCATCTCTACTACGGACCCTTCAGGTCCTTTACAGTTCTTTTGACTCTCGAACCGTGGGGAAACATTTTTCTTTTCTTTGAACTGGTTCCTACTAAGCCCTGGTTATCCAGCGGGCTTTCTTTACTGGTACGCCTCTCCAGACGGCAGGATGTGAGATCAAAAGAGAACCATAGGCATTCCTGGACACTAGGTGTCGGTGGATTTCCCTATATCTAGGGAATTCCGCCGAGAACTAGATGAGTGTATATCTGATATAGGCCCCCTGCACACGGGTGGAAATTCTGCAGCGCAGAATTTCCGCGCATACATAGGATTGCATTGCAAAACGCAATCCTCTGCACACAGCCGCGATTTGTCCGCGTGAAAACACATACGGAAAACAAATCGCAGCATGTTCTATTTCTGGGCAGGTCTCGCAGAGGCCCGCACAGAAATGTCAGTGGTGACGGGCCGGCCCCTCTCTGCGTAGCGTAGGCTGGGCGGCAGCCGGCGCAGAGCAGGAGACAGAAGACTCCAAGAGGGGTAAGCCGCAGGCCTCTGCAGGGGCACGGGACCGCATCCCGGTGCGATAATTCCCGCAGCGGGATCCGACCCGGCCGTCTGCAGGTGGATAGGTTTACACTGTTGTATTTTCTGATGATGAGGCGCTGATAGCTATCTATCCTCCTTCAAGATTGCTTTCATACTTTTTTGTTACTCTAGGACTTGCGACCCTAAAACACTCCTCAGACTTCCGAAAACAACCTGAGATGCCCCCTGGTCAGTAAAGCTCAGAGCCTGGAATAACCCTACTACACATCCGTGTAATCAGCTTCTACCTCACCTTCTGCTGCTTTCCACTGAGGTTGTGAGCCCCGCGGGCCGGGCGCTCTCTGCTGCTCTACCTCATAACCTTATTGTATTTGGTTTTCCGTGTGTTCCTCCATATGTGAAGCACTGGAACCCCTTTGTATTTATATACCACATCCTGGAACCATAACTGATGATATCCAATGGTTTGGAGATTTTTTTAAATCCATTTTGAGGTTTGTAGACGTCCAACACCTTCTTTCTGGAGACCAGAAAGAGCTTTAGAGCTCACAAAATTTAAGAGGCATTATAATAGAATTAGTTTAGAGTTTCTTACATTGGGCATTGTAATCATGGGAAATTAGGATCAATTTTAGAAAGAGATATATTAGCATTTATTATTAATTGTTTATTTATTACATTTGATTTACATCTAAGAAGATCAGTTGTATAGTATTTATTAGGCCCACATATGTTTGGCTATACATATGAAGTGTATATATATATATATATATTTTATTTTTTTTCTTTTCCTTTACCTTTATGACAAAAGTAGGGATTTTATTTATTTTATTGCTATGATGTCTACATGACTTCCTAATTATTTTTTCATCTGAATGGAACCATACGCAGAACTGTGTGGAGCTGCACGGACCCGATGCGGCGGACAGAATGACGTCATCACATTTTCAATGGAGTGCACGTCGCTCTTCAATTAATTTATGAATGAAGAAAGAGTAGGTGGAACACATGCTGGTTTCCACATAGGGAAATCTCTGGTCACATGGACAGAAAACTCCTCCTGCCATATGAAGCTGCTGCCGCCGGACCGGCGTCTGCTGCAAGCACCACATATGTAAGTATACTCTATATGGTATCTCATATATATATATGTGCATTTTTTAAGTTGTGATTGTGCTTTATGCTTGAGGAAGGCATGTTGGGGACGCCGAAATGCGTTGCATTTTTAAAAGTTGGTTAATATAAACCACGGACTAGAGATGAGCGAGTATACTCACTAAGGCACATTACTCGAGCGAGTAGTGCCTTAGCCGAGTATCTCCCCGCTCGTCTCTAAAGATTCTCTCTCTCCCTCTCTCCCCCCGCTACCCCCTGCTCCCCGCCGCAACTCACCTGCCACCCCCGCCAGCCCCCAAATCTTTAGAGACGAGCGGAGAGATACTCGGCTAAGGCACTACTCGCTCGAGTAATGTGCCTTAGTGAGTATACTCGCTCATCTCTACTAATTATAATTGTACAGTGCAAACTTAGACTAGTCAGTCTTAAAAGGCACCATCTTTAGACAACCTAGTTTAAGTTTATACCTCATATTGGCTTAGTTTTTACGCCAAGCATAAGGACAGAAGGAGGAGGATAGAATTTTATAATTTAAAGTGGGTTGTGCCGAGATGGTATTCCATGTTGATATGCTCTATTAGGGCACATGAACATCACAGAGTGGGGTCCCTTGCTCCAGACGGCCTCTATGGTTGGAATGGGGAGCTGCTTTGTAAGATCAGCTTTCATCTGGACAGACCATGTGCCGTCCTAGTAATTACAGGATATCAGTATATCTGAACGGCCATCCTGTAATACTACATTTCCCCTGCAGTGGTTGCTGCAAAATCAGCTATTCGAAATGCCCATGTTGAACATTCTGAAAGGGATTATGTACAGTGGCATAGCTATAGGGGCAAAGCGGTCGCAGATGCAATCGGGCCACTAAGCCAGGGGGCCTACAAGACCCCCTTCAACTTAAAATGACTGTTTGTGCTTCCACGCTTGTGGTTCTGAGCTCGACAGCATTGCACTGCACTCACAGTGGTTCTGCCAAACTCACAGGAGTGTCCTCCGGTTCCCAGGGACACAGACAAAGACTTCCAGGAACCAAGCGATGTGAAGAGAACAGCAGAGAAGAACTCAGCGCTGCTGCAGCGCATAGACATCACTACCACAAGCGCTGAAGAGGAGGGTCCATATGTGAAGCTTGCATGGTCTGGCTAATGAGAGGGCCAGAGAGAAAATCGGTGCACATGTGGCTAGAGGATCTGAAACCTGTGAAGCACAGGTAAAATGCTGTTAAACAAGCACCGAATATTTGAATATGGCTATGTTTTATTTAAAAAATGATTAGACCCCGCCCCCAAAACACACTTACTCAGATGCGTGACATCTCACTAGTTATCACAAGATCTTTTGTCTCTAGCTGAAAACAACAGGGTACTTATCAGACATCAGCTTGATTTTTACATTTCCCCTGCTTTTTCTTTCCTTGTGCTATACTAGCAATCCCAGGATGCATCAGCAGAGCATCACATGAGCGACTAGAACCAGTACCATTTCTACCAGCTGGGAGGATACTGCAATTAGCATTTCCCCTTTATATTCTCCTAAAGCTAAAGACAAAAAATATACAGTCAGGGAGGATAAACTGTGATCTCCTTCATTGCAACGGTGTGACAGGAGCCTCTAATTATCAGCCAGAATTCTGATAGAAGTGTTAGTTCCTAGCAGAGATGAGCGAGTATACTCGCTAAGGCTCATTACTCGAGTGAGTAGTGCCTTAGCCGAGTATCTCCCCGCTCGTCTCTAAAGATTCGGGGGCCGGCGCGGTGACAGGTGAGTTGCGGTGGGGAGTGGGGGGAGAGAGGGAGAGAGAGATCTCCCCTCCGTTCCTCCCCGTTCTCCCCCGCCGCTCCCCGCCCCCCGCCGGCCCCTGAATCTTTAGAGACGAGCGGGGAGATACTCGGCTAAGGCACTACTCGCTCGAGTAATGTGCCTTAGTGAGTATACTCGCTCATCTCTACTACGGACCCTTCAGGTCCTTTACAGTTCTTTTGACTCTCGAACCGTGGGGAAACATTTTTCTTTTCTTTGAACTGGTTCCTACTAAGCCCTGGTTATCCAGCGGGCTTTCTTTACTGGTACGCCTCTCCAGACGGCAGGATGTGAGATCAAAAGAGAACCATAGGCATTCCTGGACACTAGGTGTCGGTGGATTTCCCTATATCTAGGGAATTCCGCCGAGAACTAGATGAGTGTATATCTGATATAGGCCCCCTGCACACGGGTGGAAATTCTGCAGCGCAGAATTTCCGCGCATACATAGGATTGCATTGCAAAACGCAATCCTCTGCACACAGCCGCGATTTGTCCGCGTGAAAACACATACGGAAAACAAATCGCAGCATGTTCTATTTCTGGGCAGGTCTCGCAGAGGCCCGCACAGAAATGTCAGTGGTGACGGGCCGGCCCCTCTCTGCGTAGCGTAGGCTGGGCGGCAGCCGGCGCAGAGCAGGAGACAGAAGACTCCAAGAGGGGTAAGCCGCAGGCCTCTGCAGGGGCACGGGACCGCATCCCGGTGCGATAATTCCCGCAGCGGGATCCGACCCGGCCGTCTGCAGGTGGATAGGTTTACACTGTTGTATTTTCTGATGATGAGGCGCTGATAGCTATCTATCCTCCTTCAAGATTGCTTTCATACTTTTTTGTTACTCTAGGACTTGCGACCCTAAAACACTCCTCAGACTTCCGAAAACAACCTGAGATGCCCCCTGGTCAGTAAAGCTCAGAGCCTGGAATAACCCTACTACACATCCGTGTAATCAGCTTCTACCTCACCTTCTGCTGCTTTCCACTGAGGTTGTGAGCCCCGCGGGCCGGGCGCTCTCTGCTGCTGTAGCTCATAACCTTATTGTATTTGGTTTTCCGTGTGTTCTTCCATATGTGAAGCACTGGAACCCCTTTGTATTTATATACCACATCCTGGAACCATAACTGATTATATCAATTTGTTTGAAGACCTTTTAAAATCCCTTTTGAGGTTCGTAGACGTCCAACACCTTCTTTCTGGAGAACGAGACCTTGAAGGAGTCTGTGCTAGAGAGAGTGGGAGTGAGTTAACCAGTCTGCAAGCGAATGAAACCCAAAGGCATTGATCGGTCTGTGCGTAGAGAATGGTAGAAGCTGAGCGATACCCTTCTGCTTGGCCTGGGCCTACACTACCCAGGATGTGCTGGTGGAACCACTAAGGACTGAAAGAGAGAGAAGGACCGCTGGTTAAGAGAGAAAGGCACCAGAAGCGGGTGTGTTGACCAGTAGAGTGTTGGAGGTAGAAAGAGAGTCACTGGGAGCAGGATCACACAGATAACTGGGACTGTGGTGGTCCGGATTACCCCGAGAAGTCCTCCCTTTCACACCACCTTCAAGAAGTGTAATTGTGCCAAACTACTGTTGTACGTTGAAACTTTGCTGAAGTTACAGTAAACTGACATCACCGAACATTCCTGGTTTGTCCATAAAGAATCCCTGTGCGTGGACTGTTATTTACTTCACTGAGATTCACCGCAGAGGATGGAACGGGGGAGTCACGAGTGACAAGACAATTACAAGTTACCTCCGGTTACATTTTCCCTGTGACCTCCCCCAGCAGTAATTTGGACGGGTCCCAAGCTATCCCCAGGGGAGGAGATGATAGCACCACCGTGACAAGGCGCTTATCTACCCCGCCAGCTCCTCGACTGTGGACCCGCTCCTCAGACGCTGCATTTGCTACACAAAAGCGCTGCGCACATGTGCATGCAAATACGCATGTGCTTATATGTATCCGGCCTACAGCCGTATTTACACAGTTGATACTAAGGTTCTCGGGTGTATCTCGTCTTGCACAGCACATGAACACTCTATCCTTAGGCTGTGCAATGTACAAAACACCACAAAATCTATGCCTTATTCTCATGAACTGCATGAAAATAGGTCATGCTTCAGTTTGTACGTCTCACACCATTGGTACGAGAGGAAAGCCGCCCATGGAAAACAATGGATTAATACATCATGCAAATCTTGCAAATGCACAGAACTTGTGTGATTTTCTCATTTCAGACAAGTGTGTTTTTGCTTTGCATGACCTCCGTGTTGAGCGGACTGTAATACAGAGTTAATGTTACTCTATGTATCCAATCGTATTTGGAAAACGCAGCATGACCTATTTTTTTGCGGTTTTGCCTCCATATCGCTATTTTTTCTATTGGGCAAATATTGATCAGTAAAAAAAAACAATATGGAGGCAAATACTGATGAAAATGCTGTTGACACGGAAGCAATCTTGGAGGCGATGGTGTAGGGAAGATGCAAGGACCTATGACTCTGGTGCGACCTGTTGGCCGATTAAGTGAAGCCGATGATATTAATCAGTGAAGGAAGCAGGTAACACATTTTAAGGTACGTAAACCTCTTCATCAGACACTGGATAGAACATAAGGCAGAACATCATCTGCTTATGACCCGATGCTGAAATCCATCATGAGCATTGGTGGCCAACGGAACAACCGAGGGAAGTGGTAGAGGAAGAGGCAAGAGGACAGCAAGGAAGGTCCTATGAGGCCCAAAGATCATGAGTGAAGTAGGAGATATTGGGAGATTAGGACAGAGATGCATTGAGGGAAGAGCTTGTGGATGGCCAGATTAGGACAGAGATGCATTGAGGGAAGAGCTTGTGGATGGCCTTGTATGTCATTGTCAACACTAGATGTCATTGCGATGCCAGATGAAGGGACGGGCAGAGAGGCAAAAGTGGAAAGGTGGATTGAGGATGGACAGGTGCAAATATGTCCACTGACATAACATAACATAGTAACATAGTTTGTAAGGCCGAATGAAGACAATGTCCATCTAGTCCAGCCTGTCTATCCTCCTGTGTTGTTGATCCAGAGGAAGGAAAAAAAAAAACAAGAGCAGAAGCCAATTAGCCCTTTTGAGGGAAAAATTCCTTCCCGACTCCCTAATGGCAATCAGACTAATTCCTGGATCAACCCCTAATAGTTCCTACCTGCCTGTATACCCGGATTAACAATTAACCTAAGATTTATATCCTGTCATATCCTTCCGCTCCAAAAAGACATCAAGTCCCCTTTTAAACTCCTCTATGGATTTTGCCATCACTACGTCCTCAGGCAGAGAGTTCCACAGTCTAACTGCTCTTACAGTAAAGAACCCCCTTCTGTGTTGGTGATGAAACCTGGTTTCCTTTAAACGTAGCGGATGCCCTCTTGTTACCGTTGCAGCCCTGGGTATAAACAGATCATGGCAGAGATCCTTGTATTGTCTCTTCATGTATTTATACATAGTTATTTGGTCGCCCCTTAGCAATCTTTTTTCTAGAGTAAATAATCCCAGTTTTGGTGCCTCTCTGGGTATTCCAGTCCCGTCATTCTATGTATTAGTTTAGTTGCCCGTCTTTGAACCCCCTCCAGTACTGTAACATCTTTCCTGAGCACCGGTGACCAGAACTGTGCGCAGTATTCCATGTGGGGCCTGACTAGTGCCTTATATAGTGGGAGGATAATGTTCCTGTCCCTCGCCCCTATACCTCTTTTAATGCACCCCAAGACTTTATTAGCTTTTGCAGCAGCTGACTGGCATTGGTTACTCCAGTTTAGTCTACAATCCACTAGTACTCCCAGGTCCTCTTCCATCTCACTTTTCCCTAGCAGTACCCCATTTAGTGTATATTGGTGACATCCGTTTCTCCTGCCCATGTGCAGAACCTTACATTTATCAACATTGAACTTCATTTGCCATTTTTCTCCCCAAGCCCCCAGCTTATCCAGGTCTGTTTGTAGCCGCACATTGTCCTCCGTTGCATTAATTATATTGTATAATTTTGTGTCATCTGAGGAGACTGTTGCATTATTGTCATGTGTCAAAATTGGAACTTTTTGCAGTTGTATGACGGGTCTTGCCACTTTTTCAAAAGTGAGCTGGACTGCATACAACTATTGATATAATATATGTACGCCAGAAGCTGGCATACAATATAGTGTAGTGGCCCAGTACATGCTTTCCTGGCCCCCTCCATAATGACATACATGTCTTATGTTGGTGCGCTGTGCAAATCTTACTAGTCATTCTGTTATGTGTATTGCATAGCTGCAGCGTGTGATGGGATAAGTGTTTGCAAGAGCCTGCAGATTGCCTGTGAATGTATCAATTTATGTCCTGTCATGTGGTATGAGTTAGAGTATAAATAGGAGTGTTTGAGAGCAGGAAGAGTTCTATGTCTTCTGGGTTCCTGATGAAGAGTGCCAGCTACATGGGGGTACCTTTAGCCCTCATGTAGTGAAGAAGGGAAGAGGAGGAGAGGTTCTGCCTGATCTAGAACGAAAGTGGAGTGAGCCCCAATTGAGAAGGAGAGCGTTAGAGAGAAGTAAGTGGAGTTTTCCCCAAGGCCCAGTGCAGAGGTACTCTTCTCCAATTATGCATGTCCAAGCGTCCTGAAGTCTGGGACCACTGGGTGGAGGTACGCATCCTCGATTGTTCACACACGGGCGTCCTGAAGCCTGGGATCACCATGTGGAGGTACTCCTAATCAAGTCTGTCTAAATGCCTGCACTTAGAAGATCGTCTATTTTGCCTTGTACTGCTAGAGTTTGTTCCCAGGGTCCTTAGGTATGTTATATCTGTCTGCGGCTCATTTATTCTCAGCTGAAGGTCATTTCGGTGTGTATCGGAATGGTGGCGTCACCCGTGACAACTACAATCCCTGTTCTATCATTTATTGGGCATCCCTATCCTAGGAGTGTCTACAAGAGGCCCAGCGCTGCCCTGGCCGTGGTTACGCACATCCCTCCGGGAGGAAGCATGGTAAGTGCCATCGTGACAAGTCAGCATCTTACCCTCCCTCCTCCTCAACGTATGCCCTGTGTCCAGGGTCACCCTACAGGACGCTGCAATAGCATAAACCTATGATGCAGAAGGGGCTACTGGTGTGCCACCTCAGAAGCTTGAGCAGAAGGGATCATTGAGCGTACCCCCAACTGAACCTCTGCTAGCCACCGAACCTGGATCTCAGGAAGCCCCAATGAAGGAACGCCAGGAACTGCCACCTACATCGCACCCGGGAGAGCATCCACAAACCCTGACCCCGGAGGAGTGTCAATCTGCAAAGGGCTATGCTTACAGAATTTGGCATTCACCATGGAGAAACATGTCAAGCTCTACAGTTACAGGGGGGTTGTTTACTATGATCCCTATGCTGGCTTTGGATTTATTCAGGATTTTAAAACTGGGGACAGAATATTTGTTCATCACCTCTCCATTGCCCGAGCTGACCTGCCAATTGAAACACATAATTTAACCTTTGAGGAGCCTATGTTTTTCACCTGGGTGGTTGGTACGTGAGGAGTGTGGGCAGCTGCTGTCCATTGCCTTTGTAAACAGGGGGGTTGCCTCCCAATACATGAGGTAGTTGGGATTTGGAGGCGTACATTATGGTAGGATACATGGGCAATGTGCTGGCATGCCCTCTAAAGATAGGCCCTGACCACTTTTTGAAAAAGTCCTAAAAGTCACAATTTTGCCTTGTGTACAAAAATTACAACTGCTGTATGCCAGAAAACTGGCACACAAAGAATAATAGGTAACTTCATCAGGTCATGATTACATGATCAGAACAATCATCAAAAGCCGAAGAGCACCGCACACACGCCGCTACTAGGATTTTCCCCAATGAGAAAATGTTGCATTGCTGCATAAAAGTCCAAATTAGGATCAGATGAAGGACTGTAGAGACCTCCTGAAAAAAACATCATGTGAGCCCCCCTACCCTGCAACCCTTTTTGGAAAAAGGAGAACCGGCCTTCCAGTGTGCAGGGCCTGTACTCTGCCGCTTTATTATGGATGTCACTGGGCCAAACCCTGATATAGCAAAGCCTGATTACCAGTTACTTATGTGTAATCTGCTAATGCAGCAGTCTTCCTTGTCCCTTCTGAGAAGCATGATCAGTAGTCATATAACAGCAGTGCATTGTGGGACATGCTTCCTTTACTTTTGATGGCACCAGTATAATTGTACTTATACAACAAAAAAATCATTAGAAATGTGCATTCTATCTATCTATCTATCTATCTATCTATCTATCTATCTATATCACATCTATCTATCTATCTATCTATCTCATATCTATCTATCTATCTATCTATTTATCTATCTCATATCTATCTATCTCATATCTATCTACCTATCTCATATCTATCTATCTATCTCATATCTATCTATCTATCTATCTCATATCTATCTATCTTCTATCTATCTATCTATCTATCTATCTATCTATCTATCTCCTATCTATCTATCTATCTCATATCTATCTATCTATCTATCTCATATCTATCTATCTATCTATCTATCATCTATCTCCTATCTATCTATCTCCTATCTATCTATCTATCTATCTATCTCATATCTATCTATCTGTCTATCTATCTATCATCTATCTCCTATCTATCTATCTATCTATCTATCTATCTATCTCATATCTATCTATCTCATATCTATCTGTCTATCTATCTATCTATCAATCTCATATCTATCTATCTATTTCCTATCTATCTAGCTATCTATCTATCTATCTATCTATCTCCTATCTATCTATCTCATATCTATCTATCTCATATCTATCTATCTATCTATCTATCTATCTATCTATCTATCTATCTCATATCTATCTGTCTATCTATCTATCTATCAATCAATCTCATATCTATCTATCATCTATCTATCTATCTCCTATTTATCTATCTCCTATCTATCTATCTATTTATCTCATATCTATCTATCTATCTATCTATCTATCTATCTATCTATCTATCTATCATCTATCTCCTATCTATATATCTCCTATCTATCTATCTATCTATCTATCTATCTATCTCCTATCTATCTATCTATCTATCTCCTATCTATCTATCTATCTATCTATCTATCTATCTATCTATCTCATATCTATCTATCTCATATCTATCTATCTATCTATCTCATATCTATCTATCTCATATCGATCTATCTCATATCTATCTATCTATCTATCTCATATCTATCTATCTATCTATCTATCTATCTATCTATCTATCTATCTATCCATCTATTAATCTATCTATCCATCTATCTCCTATCTGTCTATCTATCTATCTATCTATCTATCTATCTCATATCTATCTATCTCATATCTATCTATCTATCTATCTATCTATCTATCTAGCTATCTATCTATCCTTCTCATATCTATCTATCTCATATCTACCTGATATCTATCTAGCTCATATCTATCTATCTATCTCATATCTATCTATCTATCTATCTATCTATCTATCTATCTATCTATCTATCTCATATCTATCTATCTATCTCCTATCTATCTATCTATCTATCTATCTATCTATCTATCTATCTCATATCTATCTATCTATCTATCTCATATCTATCTATCTATCTCATATCTATCTATCTATCTATCTATCTATCTATCTATCTATCTATCCATCTATCTCCTATCTATCTATCTATCTATCTATCCATCTATCTCCTATCTATCTATCTATCTATCTCATATCTATCTATCAGGATGGAGGGGTGTGGTCAGGGGCGGGGCTTATCACGATGTATGATTGTACCTCCGTTGTTATAAAGAGTACAGGGCCATTTCAAGAAAGGCCAGGGAGCAAATACCACAGCATTTCTGCATCCAAACAAACAGTCAAAATCCAGACTTGGTGCGAATTTTGACTGGAAATCAGCCACGTACCCGCAGCTAATTTCATAGTGTGTGGCACTCCCCCTCCTCTGAAGGCTTCTCGCTGTCACCACTCTCCGCCTTCCGGTTCCCAGTGGCCAGTAGTGGCTTCACTTGAACAGCATCACCTGACCAGGCTGCTTGGAGCCAGAAGCACGGGAGCACTGACAGCATGAAGCCTTTGGAGGAGGTGAGGGGGAGCACTGCATAGTATGAAATCAGCTGCGGATATGCAGCTGCTTTACAGTCCAAATCTGCACTAGTGGTACGGATTAAGATTGTTTTTTGGATGCAGCATTTCCACCACGTATAAACATATGTTAAGTCAGCTTGAGGTATGCTGCCACGTGCAGAGTGCCCCCAGTAGTAATAGTGTCCCCTATTTTAGTAATAGTGTCCCCTATATCGGCCTCAGTAGTCTGGTGTCCCCCACAGTGGCCTCAGTAGTAACAGTGTCTCCTATATCTGCCTCAATAGTAATAGTGACCCCCACAGTGGCCTCAGTAGTAACAGTGTCTCCTATATCTGCCCCAATAGTAATAGTGTCCCCCACAGTGGTCTCAGTAGTAATAGTGACCCCCACAGTGGTCTCAGTAGTAATAGTGACCCCCACAGTAGCCTCAGTAGTAATAGTGACCCTGCGCATTGGCCCCATTAGTAATAGTGACCACCACAGTGGCCTCTGTCGTAATTGTGACCCCCACAGTAGCCCCAGGAGTAATAGTTTCCCCGACACTGCCCCGGTAGTAATAGTGACCCCCACAGTGGCCTCAGTAGTAATTGTGACTCCTATATCAGCCCTAATAGTAATAATTACCCCCACAGTGGCCTTGGTAGGATTAGTGTCCATCACAGTGGCCCCAGTAGTAATAGTGACCCCCACAGTGGCCTCAGTAGTAACAGTGACTTCCACAGTGGCCCCAATAGTAAAAGTGACCTCCACAGTGGCCCCAATAATAATAGTGACCCCCACAGTAGCTTCGGTAGTAATAATGACCCCACAGTGGCCACAGTAGTAATAGTGACCCCCCAATGTGGCCCTAGTGGCAAAAGTGACCCGCACAGTGGCCTCAGTAGTAATGCTGACCCCCACAGTGGCCCCAGTAGTAATAGTGACCCCCACAGTGACCCCAGTAGTAATACTAACCCCCACAGTGGCCTCAGTAGTAATGTTGACCCCCCACAGTGACCCCAGTAGTAATAGTGACCCCCACAGTAGCCCGAGTAGTAATAGTGACCCCCACAGTGGCTCTAGTAGCAAAAGTGACCCCCACAGTGGCCCCAGTAGTAATGTTGACCCCCACAGTGACCCCAGTAGTAATAGTGACCCCCACAGTGGCCTCAGCAGTAATTCTGACCCCCAACAGTGACTCCAGTAGTAATAGTGACCTCCCCAGAGTGGCCTCAGTAGTAATAGTGACCCCGACAGTAGCCTCAGTAGTAATAGTGACATCCACAGTGGCCCTAGTAGCAAAAGTGACCCCCACAGTAGCCTCAGTAGTAATGTTGACCTCCACAGTGACCTCAGTAGTAGTGACCTCCATAGTGGCCCCAGTATAGAGTGTCAGTATGGTGGCGTAGTGAATGGGACTACAATTTTAGCTGGCGTGCATTATTTAGTTTCTCATTTGATGACTCCTCTACCTTGTCTTGTAAGGATACTGAACTACAATAAAAATAATTGTTAAAATAAAAGAAAGCCAACTGACTACTTACTCTCCTTCCATCCACAGTATATAACCTTCGCACAGTATACTGTAAGAGATCCGAGGCATCCTCAAGAAAAGTCCTGAAGTTCCGAGCATTGCGGCGATTAAGGAGCATAGAAAGTCTAAATGTCGGATCCCCATTCTTCACTAGAACAATTTTCTTCCTTACTTTCGGCACCTGTTGAAAATGAGTAGCAGAGTATTCCTCCTCTGGGTCTTCATGCTGACCTTGCTTCCGGGCACTGAGTGGACGACTGACTCTCTGATTTCCCACTTTGCGTCCGGCGATGGGTAGTACATATTTTTTGTCTGAGCAGATATAGCTACCTCCATCTTGAAGTTGCTCCAGTCTGCTGATGTTATGTGTACCCCGAGGAGTAGTAATCGTCCGTACCCCAAACGGCAATGGAACTTTGTTTGAAAGATCATCCATTAGGGCACTAAAACTTTTGAAACTACGCCGGTTAATGGCCATCTTTACTCCACTAAACTGAGGATCTCCACTTTTAAAGAAGGTTATTTTCTTCGCTGGGGTCACTTCGGAAACGGCATGGGATCGAACCACTGGTGGAAAAGGCCTATCTGGACTGGTTGGAGGGACTGAGTAAACTTCCTGTACCGACGGATTCATTCTGGTTGATGATCGGGACCTGGAATATAGAATAACTGCGATTAGTGTCTTACCAGTTTAGGAAAAGTTCACATAATAATAAAACTTATTTCCATGGAGCCTCTGGGAGGAATGATCATCATTCATGTACACTTCTTTATAATATCCCGTTGTGACCAGCATGGATGGTCGTAAATATAAAGCAGGAGAACATTCTCCTCTCGGCCACAATGTATAACATGGCTAGTATAAGGCTAGTAAATTTTTTATGAGTTTTTTGTTCCCTTTTGTTTTAAAAAAACAAACATTTTTTTTAGTGCCTTCAGGACCGGACCATTTTTGGCTCTTAGGACCACACAAAATTTTGGGATTTCCCATCTCGCATCTCTTAAACTAAGAACTTGTTTCTATTTTTATTTTCTTTTTTTCTACAATTTTTTTTTTATTTTTCAACAATGCGGGAAAAATTCTATTTTCTACATGTTCCATGTATATGTTAGCGTTCAATTTTTATAATGTGAATGTAATTTTAGTTGAACTAGAAAAAAAAATCATACTGCTCAATTTTGTTTTTTACGTTATTTTTATAATGTAGTAGAGCCTCGTGTGGTGCAGAGTGCTAAGGCAGCAGAAATGCAGTCCTAAGCTCTCGCTCACGACCTGAAGGTTGTGAGCTCAATCTCTGCATGGTTCAGGTAGCCAGCTCAAGGTCAAATGGGGGGTAATAGAGAAATTACTTGAAGGCGATGCAGAATAGGATGGCACTATACAAATAAGGGCTCAGTCAGACGGGCGTTTTTATGTGCAAATTTATGTGCGCAAAAACTCATGCCTGAAATAATTTGCGCGACCGAAGCGAACGTCACACTGAGAAAAACGCACTTGGAAGCGTTTTTGCACACATAAAGTTGCAGCTGTCACATCCAGGGGTTCCAACTTTGGTCAATGGGGCTGGCAGCAGCGGTGGCCCCATTGACATACAGAGAAGATCGTGATCATCTGCTATAGCTGTGGCACAGGAGTGCGATGTTCTCCCATTAAAATCAGTGGAGCCAGCGCTACAGCAGGCTCCTTTGAAAGCAATGGGCTGCCGGCAAGCCCTGCGGTGATTTTCAAGGAAGCGCTTTAAATATAAGCCTTTTCCTGAAAATCATCCCTAAAATGTGTAAAAAATAAAAAATATATATATACTCACCGCTCTTCAGCTGCCGGGGCTCAGCCGCATCCAGCCGGGTCTTCCCCTTGCACTGCGCTGAAAGGGCTGCCTCTGATTGGTTGAGCACTGTGACAAATCAGAGGCAGCTCTCAGCTGTCATTCAATACCAGTGCAGGGAAAAGACCCGTCTGGATGCGCCTGAGCCCCGGCAGCTGTGGAGATGTGAGTGTATATATATAATTTTATTTATTTATTTATTTTTTACACATTTCAGGGATGATTTTCAGGGAAAGGCTTATACTCGTTTTTAAAGCCCTTCCCCGAAAATCACTGCAGGGCTTGCCGGCAGCCCATTGCCTTCAATGGAGCCGGCTGTAGCGCCGGCTCCATTGAATTCAATAGGAGAACATCGCGCTCCTGTGCCACAGCTGCTGCCAGAGGATCGCGATCTTTACTGTATGTTCTCAGTGGGGTCAATGCTGCTGCCGCTGGCCCCATTCTGCACAAGGTGACAGCATCCAGGGGTTTCACATCCAAAAAAGACAGATGCCGCAGTTACCTGCGTTTTAAAATTCGCTGCCCTATATTTACCGCTGCGCATTTTTGTGTGCAGGTAAATATCAGGCATATGACCGCTGCCATTGAAAAGCATTGGTTCTTAATACATGCGGATCACAAACGCAGGTAACATACGCACATAAAAATGCCCGTCTGACTGAGCCCTAACAGGGTTATTTTTTTATTTTCTTTTAGTATATTGTTGCTATATATCTGTAGTACATGTTATCAAGGTTATGGGAATATCAAATACTTGGGAGTCATGTTAGTTTCAGTGATTTTTAAAAAATAAAATGTATCTGATAAAAAAAAAGCATTATGTGTTTTTAAATTCATTTTTTATTATATATTAACCCTTTCATAAAGACATTCTGCAGTTCTGGTATTCCCACTTTCAAACTTTTTTTATTTTTCCAGTGACATAGCTACATAAGGGCTTGTTTTTTGCGAAAACAAGAAGAAGAGAAGGGAGAAAGACAGAGGACTGGCAGAGTGTAAGAGCCTGAGAGGAGCAAGTCAGCAAGTCGGTCTGTGTGACATGGAGGAGGCCAAGTGAAGCTCAGCCTGGGCCCATTCTACCCAGGAGACCTCGGTGCTTCTGCTTAACGCTGAGGGAAGGAACAACCGCTGGACAGCGAGATGAACAGAGACTGAGTGTTTGCCGGTAGAGAGAGAGTGTTTGCCAGGAAAGGAAGTTCACCGATAACTTGGACTGTGAGTGATCCCAATATCCCATGAGTCCTCCCTGCTGCACCGCTATCATTTATTATGTGCAAAGACTGTTTATTTGAATCAGAGTTCAAGAATGTTCAGTAAACGGGGGCGTGGCCTGGAGTGAGACCGAGACGGCTGCATCCGTGTAATCTCCGCTCGGCAGCGGCTCTCAGCAACGTTAAAAGCAAGCGGGGGACATCGTAAAACCTTCCCTCGGCAAGGCAAAACTTACAGGAGCATGGCGGCAACCAGAAGAAGGACCTCTAAAGCGGCTCCGACGCGGTTAGAGGAGTTTTTCGGGCCGCGCGGCTCCCTCTCTGAAATGGCGGCGGAAAAGGTGCCTGCATCTACAGCGTAAGAGATCTCCGCAAACCCCCAGCCCCGATGCCTACTAGCAGAGAGATAGAAGACAGAGAGCAGGAGGGGATAGCGGAACCGGGAGGTGAAGAGAAAGGGACAGCAGGAGAGCTTAAACAGAAAATAGGGACCCCCACAAGCCGTACTACAAAAAACAAAATGGCGCCGGCGGCGCCGCAGGGAGAACACTCTGCTTCTAACAGTCCAGCCAAGCAGAGACAAAGATTGGCAGACACTGCAGAAGGAGAGTTACCTGAAACAAACCCTCCCCATCTCACAAACGAAGGTGAAATAGATAACCTGTCAGCAACAGACAAGCCGGCCTCAGAATACTACATCAAGGAGGCAATATTAGCCCTGAGAAACACAATACAAGCTGACTTGAAAAGCCTTTCTCACTATGTAGATAAGTCAGTCTCAGAAGTCACTAACAGAATGAATAACACTGAGAATAAGATGGAGGAGCTTGTGAAATCGCACAATGAGCTCATAGATGCGCACTATGACCTGGAGGGGACTGTCACCAAATTGCAGAGCAAACTAACCGATTTAGAGGACAGGAATAGACGGAATAACGTCAAAATCCGAGGCGTCCCTGAAAAAATCTCTAATACCGAGATCCCTGAGTATGTAACATGCCTGATCCAGAAAATTCTTCCGAACATTCCGGAACACGAGCTCAAGATTGATAGAGCTCATAGGCTTCCGCTTCCGAAATTCCTGAAAGAAAACATTCCCAGGGATATCATAGTGCGAATCCATCATTACAGTACAAAAGAAGCCCTCATGAATGCAGTGAGAAAAATGAAGTCCCTGCCAAGTCCCTACAACGACATCCGCTTATTCATCGACCTCTCCCAGGCTACCATGGAAGCGAGACGAAATTTCGCATGCGTAACTCTAGCTCTGAGAGAAGCAAATATTCCATACAGGTGGGGCTTTCCCACGAAAATCATTGCCACAAGAGATAATACGTCGCATGTATTTCAGGACCTCACCACAGCCAAAAACACCCTAAACTCATGGGGTCTGAAGATAAAAGAACTTTCCTCTTCCCGCACCGAGGGCCCTCCTGGAAGGGCTCGCGAAAGAATACCTTAATTGCCAAACTGATCTAAAGATACAAGGAAAAACGTAAAAAAGAAACAAGATATTATGCATGCCAGTATGTAGACTTTCCTTTTCATACCCAATATGTCCCACTGCTGTACGGATATACAGACTTGAGGGTCGCGCCAAACACTCCTGCGAACTCTTATTCCCCCCCAAATGATGCCGCAAGCATTGGCTTGCCATTCCTATCTTATTGTTCTATGCTGTTTTTTTTCATGTCTACAGTATAACTTTACCACAAGTCCTACTATTCTACGAATGTATGCTTCTTTGTGTAACAACAATTTGTTTCCTATATAGTTCTGTTTTGTTAGGCATCGCTTACCACTCAAGGTCCCCGTCTCTTAGCTCCAGAGTGCAATTTCCAGCGGTATGTCTCTGAAGATCTTGTCGCTGAATGCCAATGGGGTCAATCTGCCACAGAAGAGAAGCTCCGTGTGGAAGGAGGCTCTCCGTAACAACATAGACATTGTATGTATACAAGAGACACACTTACTTGACTCAGACACACATCGCATGGCTCACAAAAAATTCCCGCACACTATATTCGCATGTGCTTCCAAGAAACAGGCCGGGGTAATGGTAGCGTTCAAAGACTCCACGTCATTTAACCTTGAAAAACAACTATGCGACCCGGGAGGCCGTTACATAGTTCTGGTTGGAGACTTGAGGGGTACCCCGATCACTCTAATAAATGTTTATGTCCCAAACAAAAAGCAATTGAGCTTCCTGAACAAGCGTATGAAAAAAACGCGTAAAATAGCGAAGGGCTCATTGATCCTCTGTGGTGATTTTAACTTAACTCCAGAGAGATCCTTCGACTCCACCCAACAAACAACGAGAACTGGCGCGTGCCTAAACCATTGGTTAAGGAATAACGCACTTTTTAACACCTTCCGCTGCCTTAATGCCGCGGCAAAGGAATATACATTCTACTCCTCCTGACACAGAACGTTTTCGCGCACTAACTTATGCTTAGTCGATAAACATCTCATAACATCAGTGGTGAAAGCTGAAGTCGGCACGGCCACATGGTCGGATCATGCCCCAACAGTGACGACGGTTGCCTGGGGCAACCTCCGGCAGACAGCCAGAACGTGGAAAAACAATATCTATTTAATGAAAATCCCCGAGTACAAAAACGAAATCAAAAATAGCATAGAGGAATTTTTTACTCTAAACGACTCCCCAGACACAGACCCTAGCATTCTATGGAACGCCCATAAGGCGTTTATGAGAGGGGTCCTTATCAAATTAGGGGCCAGATACAAAAAAATAAAGTTGAACAGGACTGAATCCCTGGTGACGGATATACAACGTCTAGAGAACGAGATGCAAAACAACCCCAACTCGTCTACTCACAATAATTTATTTAAGGCAAGACTTGAACTTCGCAAGACGCTACAAAGCGACTTTGATAAGGAAGTCACTGCTCATAGAGCTAACATATATTCCTCACTAAATAAACCGTCGAAGTGGATGGCTAATCTAGTAAAAAAAAAAAAGACAGTCAGGGCATCTGTCCCTTTTGTGTGGAGTTCAAAGGATAGGGAATTTAAAATCACCCACCCGAAACAAATAGCGGACAAGTTCCACTCCTATTACAGCGAACTGTACAATTTAAAAGACGACCCTGCCTCGGACCAACCAAATAGTGTTGCGATAGATAACTTTTTAAACAAACTAAACCTCCCACGTATCAACAAACACAAGTGGCAGAGCTAGACAGTGAAGTGACCATCCCTGAAGTTACCGACACAATCTTAAAAATGAAAAATCAGAAGGCTCCCGGTGCTGACGGGTTCTCATCCGAATATTATAAATACTTTTCTAGCCTACTATCCCCATACTTAGTAAAATACTTTAATATCGCCATGTTACGTGGCTCATTTCCGGGGGAGGCCCTTCAGGCTACTATTGTAGTCCTGCCCAAAGCGGGTAAAACCCCAGACGACCCTTCAAATTTTCGCCCGATCTCACTGCTAAATTCGGACATAAAAATATACTCCAAAACCCTTGCGACGAGACTCCTTAAGATTCTCCCTGAGATAATACACTCCGACCAGGTGGGATTTGTGAAAGGGAGGCAGGCCCCGGATGGCACTCGTAAAGTATTAAACCTCCTGCACTTCCTAAAGGTATCCCATTCTCCAGCGGTCATGTTAACCCTCGACGCCGAAAAGGCTTTTGACCGCGTCCACTGGGACTACGCATTTCAAACAATGGCCAAGTTTGGCATGGGGGAGGGGCTGCGGCGTGCCATCTGGGCCCTATATTCTACTCCATTGGCTAGGACATTGGTAGACGGCACGCTTTCTGGGCCTTTTAAAATAACAAATGGTACGAGGCAGGGCTGCCCCCTTTCCCCTATTTTGTACGTCCTTGCAGTGGAACCTTTGGCCGAAGCTATCAGGGCGTCACCTGAGATAAAAGGTGTTCCCTTGAACCGCCGTCAACATAAGATCGGCCTTTTTGCAGATGATGTTATCCTCACCTTGACCCACCCTTTAAACTCTTTAAGGGCCGCTCAGCAAATTCTGCAGTCCTTTAGCAGAGTCTCACAATATAAACTGAACACGAACAAATCATTGATCTTGGGAATCAATGTTTCAAAAGATCTAAAAGAAGCAATTAAAAAAGAGTTCCCATACGTATGGAGAGAAAGAGATCTGCCTTACCTGGGAATCCAGTTAACCCCTAACACAAACGATCTTGAAAGAATGAACTATCCCTCGCTGCTGGACTCCACACAGAGGGAGATAGATCGTATGGCCGGAATTAATCTCACATAATACAACAGAATCATGACGTACAAGATGAAACTCCTACCTAAGATCCAATATGTTTTTAGAGTCCTACCAATCGATGTGTCAAGACCCACACTAGCCAAACTCCAGAGGCAATTATCGAGCTTTGTCTGGGGCGGTAAGAAACCGCGCCTAGCACTGTCCATTTTGGCTATGCGGCGCTCTGAAGGGGGAGCGGATATCCCCAACATAGAGAACTATCATAAAGCCTCTCTCTTAAATCAAACTAGGTATCTGATCCCTCGGGAAGATAAACTAGGCTGGGCAGGGATAGAGAGGGGTTTCGCTAAACTTACCTTAGGTGGTTCATTATTACTTGCAGCTTCCTTAGAAGCTATGTCAAACCCCTCAGACGCAAAAACAAGCATAAACATAGTTACAAAACCCCTACCTCCCACCACGTTGGCTTCATTAAGAGTCTGGAGAGACCTAACAAAAAAAGTGGCTCGATACAGTACCTTAGTCTCCCCTAACATCTCTCTCGAAACTCTGAGCTTATTTATTCCAAACTTAGACTTAAGAGACTGGGTGGGGAGGGGAGTGCGGACGGTGTCGGACTTGATATCAGGAGATTCCATAAAAACCTTTGACGACTTGAGCTCCCTATACGGACTACAGAGACAGGACCTGTTTAAGTACTCCAGAATCAAACACTTCCTAACCAACTCCAAACTACATACAATAAAGTTACCACTGGACATTACAAACAGACTCACTTCATCTCCTACTTTGGAAAAATCCGAAACTAGAAATTTCTACGACACACTCGCAGGCAATGACAACCTCATTAAAAGAGCCCATATGTTAAATTGGGAGGGAGAACTAGAGACAGACATCCCACTAGAAACCTGGTACAGTGCCTTTAGACTGGCTGCAAAGGCAACCAAGGGGCTGGGAATTTTAGAAGTCCAAGTAAAGATCAACATGAGATGGTACTACTCTCCTGCATTGCTGCGCAACAGACTCCGGAGCGGCGACGGTTTGTGCTGGAGGGGATGTGGCCGTAATGGTACTCTTTCCCATGTCTTTTACTTGTGCCCTAAGCTGTTTAACTACTGGCAAGATATATGAAATCTTTTGGACAGAATTCTACAAATCCGGGTACCAAGGGCAACAAAACACATTCCACTGCTTGTGGGCCTGGAGGCCATCCCCCACCCCCCGGCTAGATACTTGGTTGGTCATGCCCTAATGACTGCCAAAACCCTCATTGCGCAGCTCTGGAGAGGTCCTGACCCCACTCACTTTAGCGAATTTAAAAATCGGATGGCGGAGCAAAAAGTGTTCGAAAGATGGTTGGCATTCAGAGAAAATGCGCTGGCTAAGCACGAGGAGATGTGGAGCATGTGGAGGGAACCGTTATAACGTTGACACATACAAATATCTAAGGATGCCTAGTTTCTTTTCTGTCTTTCTTTCTTTATTTACCGTTTCCCTGTTAGAAATCGTTAATTTGGTGATGGCAAGAACACATTGTGTCGCTACCTCCAAAAAAGATAATATAACAAGTTGACTGATTGACATCACTTTACTGTTTGTATTTGTATCATTAAGAAATTGGAAATTTCTAAAAAAAAAAGGAGATTGTGTTACTTTGCAGACCATAACCTGCCTCTTATTCTCCGGATTTTGTATATTATTCAGTAAATGTTTATACAATATTGCTTTGTACCTGAATAAAAAAAACTAATGATTAAAAAAAAAAAAGAATGTTAAGTAAACGAACAAAATCGACTGTTCCTGGTTTTTGTTCAGAAAGCTACCCTGTGTGTAGAATACTTTATTACATCTGGAGATCTGCCACAGAGGATGGAACAGTGGTGTCACGAGTGACAATTGGACTTAAGGTAACCCCCAGTTACTACCCCTTTATCTCCCCCAGCAGTAACGTGCTTGGGTCCCTAGCTACCCTCAAGGGAGGAGATGGTATTGCCCCGTGACAAGGCCTTTCTCTATCTTGCTGTCTCCTCGGCTGTGGCCCCACTCCTCGGAGGCTGCACTACACAACATGAAGATCGCATGCAACACCACATTTAATGACTGTCAATGGTGATGTGTTGCAACCTGTGACCTAGCGTGACTGCAACTGGCAATCGCTGGTGCAAGGAGGTCACCCTATTTGCACAGCTCCGCGATCAAGAACATTAACTGCTGGAATCACAGTTTTCCCAAATCCTGGCAGTTTCAGCAGGAGTGCGGCTGTGTATTAGAGGCATCCTCCTGCTGGTGATTGCATGGGCACAGCGGAAGTGCCTATACAATCACCTTAACATCATGTTGCACCAATTGTCTAAAACCCTAATCCACTATTAAAGGGGTCTTCTGTACTTTTTTTTACTGATAACCTATGCCCTAGATAGGTCATCAGTAGATGATTGATGGGGGTACGCCACTCAGAACCCCCATCGATTAGCTGATTGTCCCCTGTATTGGGCTGGACTTCGTCATTACTGGTCAGTGGAGGAAGTCTGAGCGCTGGCTTCCCTGCCATGGAAATCAATGGGAGCGCCGTGCTGCCCCTATGCTTCCTGCTCAGGGCAGGCCATGACATTCTGACCATGGTCCTTCCTCCTCTTACTACTGATGACAATCTCCGGCCTGCTGCACTGGACAAAAGGCTAGATGATCAGCTGATGGACGGGGGTCCCGTGTGGCAGATCCCGGTTTATCAACTACTGGTGACATATCTAGGAAATAGGTCATCAGTTAAAAACGTGCAATCATGTGAAAAAATACATGATGTGACCTATTTTGTGCGTATTTGTGTCCTGCAAAAGACTATTGAAACCAATAGGCTTGTGTAAATGGGCATGACGTTGGAATAAAACCCGTGTCGTCGCTGTGTGTATACGCACAGAATCAATGCGGTACCTGCGCACACACAAAAACACGCGGGAGCGGGCAAAATATGTGGGTATACTGCTTTGCCGAAATATGCTTCCATTTAGGTTCTGCTCTATTTTCCTGAGTATTTGCGCACGTAGGGCCCCATAGAAGTCTATGGGAGGTGCGCAAATACGCATTCAGTATGCGTGCAAATCCGCAATACACTGCACAATTCCAAGGCAAAAAGAACACATGTGGACCCCATTAGGCTAAATAACCTTTTAGTCCACCGAAGGAGAGCGTCCCACGTGTGAACCGGCCCTGCATGCGCACAAAGTACAGTACTAAAAAGTTGTTAAATACACAAAAAAAGAACAAAAGGAGAACTCTGGATCCAATAAATGGAATAACAGACGCCATCAGAAGACTTTTCATTTGTAGCTGTTCTCCTTTGACAACAATGTTAACCCCTTAAGGACGCAGTCTTTTCATTTGAGTTTTTTCCCTCCCAATTTCAAAAAATCATAACTTTTTATTATAATGTTGTTTTTCGCAGGGCAAGTTGTATTTTTCAGTGGTATTATTTAACCCCTTAATGACGCGGCCCTTTTTCTTTTTCCATTTTTTTCCTTTATTTATCCATCAACGTCGCTGTAGGAGGGCTTGTTTTTTGCAAGACCAGTTGTAGTTTTAAATGGTGCTATATACTGTACCTTAAAATGTACTGAAAAACATTAAAAAGTTAGAGTAAAATAAAAAAAAAACGACATTCCACCATCTTTCAGTGCGTTTTGTTTCTACGGCGCACAAACTGCAACAAAAACGACATGATAACTTTATTCTATGGGTCAGTACGATTACTACGATACCAAACTAAGGGTGCCCACCCACTAGCGTTTTTTTACTGCGAAATTCGCAGCGTTTTTTTTTTTCTGCAGGGGTCTTTGGGCTATGGGACATGCCAAGCTAAAATCGCGATTGTGCAAAATCGCGATATCGCGGTAAATCGCGATTTTGCACGATCGCGATTTTTACATTACAAGTCCCATAGACCCCCTGCAGAAAAAAAAAAACTGGCGTTTGCAATTTCCGTGCGTGAAAAACGCAGCGTTTTCCGCGCGTTTTTTGCGGCGTTTTTTGCAGCATTTTCGCGGCTTTTTCGCGCCATTTCCATTGACATTCATGGGTGCATTACGAGAAAAATAAGGACACATATGCAACTGACAGTTCCCATGTTAAAAAACGCAACGGATCGAAAAAAAAAACGGCAGTGGACAGGAACACATTCAAAACTAATTGCTCTTGAGAAAAAACGCAAAACGCAAAGGAAAAAAAACGCCAGTGGGTGGGCGCCCTTATAGAGTTTTTTTTTTTTACTATACTACTCTTTTTTTTTTCAAAGACATTTAATTTTTTTCAATTATTTTCTGCCATCATCTACTGCGCACAATAACCTTTTTATTTTTCCATTGACGTAGTTCTGCTCATTTTTTGCAGAATGTCCTGTAGTTTCCGTTAGTACTAATTTGGAATTCATGCGACTTTTTGATCGCTTTTTATTGCATTTTTCCTGGGAGACAGGGTGACTGAAAAAGTGCATATCTGGCGTTCTTTATTTTTTCTTCGGACGACGTTCACCAAGCAGGGAAAATAATGCGCTACTTTGATAGATTGGACTTTTACGGACGCAGAGATACCAAACATGTATTTTTATTTTGGGATTTAGATTTGTCTTGCGACCTCTCTTCATACATACCCTGACGCTCCAGGATGTACCCTTACGTCCTTGGTCGTGAAGGGGTTAATGTACCATATGATGCACTGAAAATCGTGTAAAAAAATTTAAGAGGAGAGAAAAAAGGAAGAAAAAAAAACATCTTTTCGGGTTGTTGTTTTTACGGCGTACACACTGCAGCACAAATGGTGTGATAACGTTATTCTGTGGGTCGGTGCGATCAGTATGATACCAAGTAAAATACTTAAAAAAATAAAATATCTTTGGAAAAACATAACATTATTTTCTGCCGCCGTCTGCTGACACACAAAACTTTTTTATTTTTCCATCGGCATAGTTGTATTTCACCCCCCTCCCCCCCCCCCTCCCCCCCGGCTTTCTGTCTCTGTCCTCCCCTCCGAGCGGTTTGCAATGGGAGTAAGAGCGGGACAGGGGTGGAGCTAAGCTCCACCCCCTCCCTGCCCCTTGTCCACAGCCAGCAATGCAAGTGGGCGAGACAGAGCAGAGCTTAGCTCCGCCCCCTCCCATTGCAATTGCGGAAGTGGAGGAGAGAGGCAGAGAGCCGGTGAGGGGGAGGTTAAGAGGAGACTGCTCAGTTGGAAGTGTATATCGGCCGGCCGTGAAAACTCCAGCCGGTATACAGTCATGTAAATGTTTTTGTCTGTTTTTTTTCTGACGTGGTTCACCACGTGGAGCAAATACTGGACTTTTATGGATGCAGCGATACCAAATATGTTTTGGGGTTTTTGTTTTTTGATTTTTTTATTATAAATATGGCAAACGTGGTTTTTTTTTTATTACTTTTTTTTAAGAATTCATAAAACATTTTTAAACTCATTTTTACATTTTTTTAGTCCCCTCAGGGGACAAGAACTTGCGATGGTTTGATCGCTCCTGCAGTATAATGTAATACTATAGTATTACATTACACTGCGATCTGACAGGCATTTTATTAAGCCATGCCACAGGCAATGCTTGATAGTTAATCTGCAGTAGCAGCTCCAGGAGCTTTCAGAAGGCCCCCGGCTGTAATGGCAAGTTCACGGCACCCCGTGATGTCATCACATATGTCAGCCCGTGATGTCATCGCATATGTCAGCCAGTGATGTCATCGCATGTGTCAGCCCGTGATGTCATTGCATATGTCAGCCCGTGATGTCATCGCAGGGGGCTGTTCTGAACGTATGTGAGCACGCAATACGCAGCAAATGGAACTCTTTGATTTCAATGGATTCATTCCTAGCCTCTTTTTTGCATGCGTGTGCGAAAAAAGCGCAGCAAGCTCTATTTTAGTGCACATCTGCGCACCATGTACCCGTGTACCTGCGCATTACCCTGTGCAATTATACAGGAAAAGGGACACATCTTGAACTTATTAGCCCTTTAAATCCCAGGTGCGTCCCTCGGCCACGTGAAATGTCCCCGTCAACACATAAATCACAGTAAAATGCGCAAAAGCTGGACATTCACGCTGCAAATACTGGCAGGACCTCATCTTCTGCACGGACATATTTACATCAATGGCTTCTATTCTCTGGGCGTTGTACATGCAAAAACAGAGGCAAGAAGACCTAATACAGTCATGTGTGCCAGACGACATGGAAGTCCATGGGAGCCGTAATACAGTCATGTGCACCCAGCTATACAGAAGTCTACGGTAGGCCTGCGTCCCATGAACGTATTTGCGTAGCGTCTTGCACGCGCGATACACAGTGAGTAGAGCCCCGTGATTTCCATGGGTTTGTTCAAATGAGAGCATTTTGCATGCGCATTTGGTCGTGATGCTATGATCGCATATGCATGTTATACGCGCATGTGCACATATAAGGAGCGCATACTGAGCTAATTACACTAATTGCCATTTCAATGAATGGGAGCGCGACAATGTGCATGATTTACAGTAAAAACAGACATGCATGTACAAATATCCGGTGCCCAGTGCGCAAATGGTCACATAAATGTGTTTACTCCCATGTGACACCCAATGGAGCAATAATACAGAGTTCTATAGAAGTCTATGGAAGCCATAATACAGTCATGTGCATAAGGGGAAATAGAAGTCTGTGAAAGCCATAATATGGTAATATGCATGAAGCTATATAGAAGTCTATAGAAGCCATAATAAGGCCATGTGCATGAGGCTATATAGAAGTCTATGGAAGCTATAATACAATCATGTGCTCATGGCTATATAGAAGTCTGTGGAAGCCAGAACACGATCATGTGCACAAGGATATATAGAAGTCTATGGAAGCCATATGTGAGTCATGTATGTGAGGCTATAAAGAAGTCAATGGAAGACATAATACTATTAGGTGCATGAGGCTATACAGAAGTGTATGGAAGGCATAATACAGTCATGTGCGTGAGGCTATATAGAAGTCTATTGCAACCATAATGCGATCATGTGCACAAAGATATATAGAAGTCTGTGGAAGCCATAACACAGTCATGTGCACAAGGCTATATAGAAGTCTATGGAAGCCATAATACAATTATGTGCTCGTGGCTATATAAAAGTCTATGGAAGCTATAATGCAGTCATGTGCACAAGACTATATTGAAGTCTATGGAAGCCATAATATAGTCATGTATGTGAGGCTATAAATAAGTCTATGGAAGACATAATACTATTAGGTGCATGAGGCTATACAGAAGTGTATGGAAGGCATAATACAGTCATGTGCACAAAGATATATAGAAGTCTATGAAAGCCATAATAAGGCCATGTACATGAGGCTATATAGAAGTCACATACCATAATATGGTCATGTACACATGGCTATATAGAAGTCTATGGAAGCCATAATACAGTCATGTGTACAAGGCTACATAGAAGTTAATGGAAGCCATAATACAGTCAAGTGCACATGGCTATATAGAAGTCTATGGAAGCCATAATACAGTCATGTGCGCAGGGCTATATAAAAGTCTATGGAAGCCATAATATAGTCATGTATGGGAGGCTCTATAGAAGTCTAGGGAAGCCATAATACAGTCATGTGCACAAAGATATATAGAAATCTATGAAAGCCATAATAAGGCCATGTACATGAGGCTATATAGAAGTCACATGCCATAATATGGTCATGTACACATGGCTGTATAAAAGTCTATGGAAGCCATAATACAGTCATGTGCGCAGGGCTATATAAAAGTCTATGGAAGCCATAATATAGTCATGTATGGGAGGCTCTATAGAAGTCTAGGGAAGCCATAATACAGCCATGTGCACAGGGCTATATAGAAGTCTATGGAAGCCATAATACAATCATGTGCACAAGGCTATATAGAAGTATATGGAAGCCATATTGCAGTCATGTTTAAAGGACTATACAGAAGTCTATGGAAGCCATAATACGATCATGTGCAGAATGCTACATAGAAGTCTATGGAAGCTATAATATGGTCATATGCACAAGGCTATGTAGAAGTCTATGGAAGCCATAATACAGTCATGTGTACAAGGCTATATAGAAGTCTATGGTAGCCGTAATACGATCATGTGCACAAGGATATATAGAAGTCTATAGAAGCCATAATGCGGTCATGTGCACAGGGCTATATAGAAGTCTATGGAAGCCATAATACCAGGGGCTTAACTATAGGGGATGCAGGGGATGCGGTTGCACCCGGGCCCAGGAGCCTTGGGGGCCCATAAGGCCTCTCTTCTCCATATAGGGAGCCCAGTACTATGAATAAAGCATTATAGTTGGGGGCCCTGTTACAGGTTTTGCATTGGGGCCCAGGAGCTTCAAGTTACGCCTCTGCATAATACGGTCATGTGAACAAGGATATATAGAAGTCTGTGGAAGTCATAATACAATCATGTACACATGGCTGTATAGAAGTCTATGGAAGCCATAATGCAGTCATGTATGTGAGGCTATAAATAAGTCTATGGAAGGCATAATACTATTAGGTGCATGAGGCTATACAGAAGTGTATGGAAGGCATAATACAGTCAAGTGCACAGGGCTATATAGAAGTCTATGGAAGCCATAATATAGTCATGTATGGGAGGCTCTATAGAAGTCTAGGGAAGCCATAATACAGCCATGTGCACAGGGCTATATAGAAGTCTATGGAAGCCATAATACAATCATGTGCACAAGGCTATATAGAAGTCTATGGAAGCCATAATATAGTCATGTGCACAAGGCTATATAGAAGTATATGGAAGCCATATTGCAGTCATGTTTAAAGGACTATACAGAAGTCTATGGAAGCCATAATACGATCATGTGCAGAATGCTACATAGAAGTCTATGGAAGCTATAATATGGTCATATGCACAAGGCTATGTAGAAGTCTATGGAAGCCATAATACAGTCATGTGTACAAGGCTATATAGAAGTCTATGGTAGCCGTAATACGATCATGTGCACAAGGATATATAGAAGTCTATAGAAGCCATAATGCGGTCATGTGCACAAGACTTTATTGAAGTCTATGGAAGCCATAATATAGTCATGTATGTGAGGTTATAAAGAAGTCTATGGAAGACATAATACTATTAGGTGCGTGAGGCTATATAGAAGTGTATGGAAAGCATAATACAGTCATGTGCATGAGGCTATATAGAAGTCTATGAAAGCCATAATACAGTCATGTGTACAAGGCTATATAGAAGTCTATGGTAGCCGTAATACGATCATGTGCACAAGGATATATAGAAGTCTATCGAAGCCATAATGCGATCATGTGCACAAGGCTATATAGAAGTCTATGGAAGCCATAATACCAGGGGCTTAACTATAGGGGATGCAGGGGATGCGGTTGCACCCGGGCCCAGGAGCCTTGGGGGCCCATAAGGCCTCTCTTCTCCATATAGGGAGCCCAGTACTATGAATAAAGCATTATAGTTGGGGGCCCTGTTACAGGTTTTGCACTGGGGCCCAGGAGCTTCAAGTTACGCCTCTGCATAATACGGTCATGTGAACAAGGATATATAGAAGTCTATGGAAGCCATAATACAATCATGTGCTCGTGGCTATATAAAAGTCTATGGAAGCCATAATATAGTCATGTATGGGAGGCTATAAATAAGTCTATGGAAGACATAATACTATTAGGTGCATGAGGCTATACAGAAGTGTATGGAAGGCATAATACAGTCAAGTGCACAGGGCTATATAGAAGTCTATGAAAGCCATAATAAGGCCATGTACATGAGGCTATATACCGGTAGTAGTCACATACCATAATATGGTCATGTACACATGGCTGTATAAAAGTCGATGGATGCCATAATACAGCCATGTGCACAGGGCTATATAGAAGTCTATGGAATCCATAATACAGTCATGTGCACAAGGCTATATAGAAGTCTATGGAAGCCATAATATAGTCATGTAGGGGAGGCTATAAAGAAGTCTATGGAAGCTATAATATGATCATGTGCACAAGGCGTTATAGAAGTCTATGGAAGCCATAATATGGTTATATGCACAAGGCTATATAGAAGTTAATGGAAGCCATAATACAGTCATGTGCACAGGGCTATATAGAAGTCTATGGAAGCCATAATATAGTCATGTAGGGGAGGCTATAAAGAAGTCTATGGAAGCTATAATATGATCATGTGCACAAGGCGTTATAGAAGTCTATGGAAGCCATAATATGGTTATATGCACAAGGCTATATAGAAGTCTATGGAAGCCATAATACAGTCATGTGCACAAGGCTATATAGAAGTCTATGGAAGCCATAATATAGTCATGTAGGGGAGGCTATAAAGAAGTCTATGGAAGCTATAATATGATCATGTGCACAAGGCGTTATAGAAGTCTATGGAAGCCATAATATGGTTATATGCACAAGGCTATATAGAAGTTAATGGAAGCCATAATACAGTCATGTGCACAGGGCTATATAGAAGTCTATGGAAGCCATAATATAGTCATGTAGGGGAGGCTATAAAGAAGTCTATGGAAGCTATAATATGATCATGTGCACAAGGTTATGTAGAAGTCTATGGAAGCCACAATACAGTCATGTACACAGGGCTATATGGAAGTCTATGGAAGCCATAATACAGTCATGTGCACAGGGCTATATAGAAGTCAATGGAAGCCATAATACAGTCATGTGCACAGGGCTATATAGAAGTCTGTGGAAGCCATAATACAGTCATGTGCACAGGGCTATATAGAAGTCTGTGGAAGCCATAATAAGGCCATGTGCACAGGGCTATATAGAAGTCTATGGAAGCCATAATACAGTCATGTGCACAGGGCTATATAGAAGTCAATGGAAGCCATAATACAGTCATGTGCACAAGATTATATAGAAGTCTATGGAAGCCACAATACAGTCATGTGCACAGGGCTATATAGAAGTCTATGGAAGCCATAATACAGTCATGTGCACAGGGCTATATAGAAGTCTATGGAAGCCATAATATAGTCATGTAGGGGAGGCTATAAAGAAGTCTATGGAAGCTATAATATGATCATGTGCACAAGGCGTTATAGAAGTCTATGGAAGCCATAATATGGTTATATGCACAAGGCTATATAGAAGTCTATGGAAGCCATAATACAGTCATGTGCACAAGGCTATATAGAAGTCTATGGAAGCCATAATATAGTCATGTAGGGGAGGCTATAAAGAAGTCTATGGAAGCTATAATATGATCATGTGCACAAGGCGTTATAGAAGTCTATGGAAGCCATAATATGGTTATATGCACAAGGCTATATAGAAGTTAATGGAAGCCATAATACAGTCATGTGCACAGGGCTATATAGAAGTCTATGGAAGCCATAATATAGTCATGTAGGGGAGGCTATAAAGAAGTCTATGGAAGCTATAATATGATCATGTGCACAAGGTTATGTAGAAGTCTATGGAAGCCACAATACAGTCATGTACACAGGGCTATATGGAAGTCTATGGAAGCCATAATACAGTCATGTGCACAGGGCTATATAGAAGTCAATGGAAGCCATAATACAGTCATGTGCACAGGGCTATATAGAAGTCTGTGGAAGCCATAATACAGTCATGTGCACAGGGCTATATAGAAGTCTGTGGAAGCCATAATAAGGCCATGTGCACAGGGCTATATAGAAGTCTATGGAAGCCATAATACAGTCATGTGCACAGGGCTATATAGAAGTCAATGGAAGCCATAATACAGTCATGTGCACAAGATTATATAGAAGTCTATGGAAGCCACAATACAGTCATGTGCACAGGGCTATATAGAAGTCTATGGAAGCCATATTATGATCATGTTTAGACAGGCTGGTATAATCAAATTTTCAGATTCCAGTAACTGAATGCCGAGGACTCCAAACCAACATTTTTCAAGCTCCACATTGTGATGATTGTGATGTTGGCTTCCTGATAAGGTGGTAATTCAGCCAGTATGAGACACACATACACCTTTATGGGGTGTATATTATACGGTTCTGCGTCTTCATGTCTCACTGATGTAATAATACCTCTGCTATCCTTATAGGACATGACACAGAAATACGAGGCTTACAGGGGATTACCATGAGTCAGATTGGTATTAGTATGCAGAGGACGGTGACAGCCATAGACTTGTGCCTATAACGTCCACAAATGAGCATAGGACCTAACATGGAGCGCAAGAATGTACTGTATAGATATTTTATCTAGTGTCCCCATCAGTCACAGCGCCCCCATGACTACTACAGGGCTCCCATCCCTGCCAGAATGCCCCATCATATGCACAAGACGATGATAGACACTGGTCCTTATCACAACCTCAGGACCCTCATCAGTGTTTCTTCCTCCTACATGCTCCACTGCTGCGATCACAAAGCAGCATGTAACTACTGACCAGCCGGTCATACAGCTGCTCTGCTTGAAGTCCATGAAGAATCCCCTTAATATCAGATACTCCCACACATCACGAGGGAGTAGACAGGTATACTATCCTACCTCTTCTCACTTCTGTTTTTGCGCCCCTTGTTTTTGTGGGCGCAGAAAAAGAAGTGGGAATGAACCCATTGAAATCCATCATTAAAAAGCCCCCAGGGTGCCTTCACATGGGTGATAATCACGCTATATCTGACCCATGGTCTGAGCTTCAGAATCGCTGTATGTCCTATTTTGGGCAATTCGGTTTTGGACTCGCCCATTACTTCCTATGGCAGCAAACAAAAATTCTAAATTGCATTGCGCTCGCACGTAGTCGGGATTGTCATGTGATAGAAATGCGATTTTACTATTTTTCCTATTAAAACTATATGTGGTTTTTCACGTGAACGCAGAAGGCTTCGCACTCACAGCTGAAATCGCAGGTTTAAGAGTGGGATATCAGTCTGCGTTTCTCGGACCGATATCACCAATCGTGCCATGTCCCATCTTTGGGCTTTCCCTCGGAACGCCACATCTATTGCCTTCATTGGGGCCAAAAGACACATTGCACGGCATGGGAGGAGCACATGTGTGCGATGCGAGGTTTCCCATTGAAAACAATGGCAAACACTTGCCGATCGCAACAAAAGTTCACGAACGCAATATTGCGCTTGTCCGTGTGAAATTGGCCTCAGCGTGACAGAAACTTGATTTTGGAATAAAGGAAAAAATTTAAAGGGGCTAAAACTTAAAATCGATGACTTTTTCTCAGGATAGACCATCAATGTCTGATCTGTGGCGGTCTGCCACTCGGGATCCTCGCTAAAAGCCCATCCAGCCACATAAAGGCCAGAAGGCTTCAGTCCAAAAGGACCAAACACTGTTAAGGGATCTTTGCAGCGTTTTTTCGTCCCGTGACACACAGGGCTGTTTATATATCTTTTTTCACAGAATTTGTTTTCTATTTTTTTTTGTTTTATTAGGAGTTAAAAGCTAAAAAAAAGATTTTTTTTAAATTAATAGTTGTTGATTTATAAAATTAGTCTATTTACACTAACATAAAGTACAGGAATGGGTTCCTCATTTTGTTTCGGACGTGTTGATATATAACACATATTATAATATATATATATATATATATATATATTACTGTTTCCCTAAAAATAAGACCTACCCCGAAAATAATGTTTAAGTTTATTCTGTTATTTTTTCTATTTTTTAATATCTATGACCCCTATGACATCATACAAGACCTATGGGGGTCATTTACATTGTTTTTTTTATTTCACACTTTTCTATAGGAGCCCCAGTCACAGGGAATAGCATCTGCCTGTACTGATAGTAGTCACAGGCAGAGCTGATAGAGGTCTGCTAAGATCTACCATGCCAGTGGGCACCCGGCAGTCATGTGATCGCCGAGTCAAATAGCCGTAGGGACACTTCTGCTTTCTCTATTTACTACATAGCGTTCATTGAGCACTATGAAGCCTCCATCAGAAAAGGCAGAAGTGGTTAAAAACCGTTTCTGCCTTCTCCTCCGGGTCCTCGGCTGTGATTAACAGCCGAGGAACCAACCTGCTCCTTCCACATTGCAGAAGCTTTAATCCCATGCTGTATTTATACTATTAGCTGGGATTAAAATCCAGGACGAAGTACCGTAAATTGACAGCGCTTGGTCCTTATCAGGTTAAGGGGATGCGGCGTTCATTGGAGCTCTGCAGCCTCTTCAAGGAGTACAATCCTGTGAGGGCTCAGAACGCCATAGTTATAGTGGCTGCTCAGATTATTATAGGCTTGTCCCATTAATCTGAGTGCTGATAGGATCCTGCGCAGATATAATCAGTGAAGAGACTGTAGCATTCACACGAGCGCTGCTTCCCCTTCAATCAGCTGATTGGTGGGGATCCCGAGCGGCGGACCCCCACTGATCAGATATTGCTGGCCCATCCTAAGAATAACCCCCTTTAACTTTAAGCTCCTTAACCCCCATTAAAAAATCTGTATCAGAACCGCCATCTACTATGCGCCATTTACAATGCGGCATCCCTGCGGAGGAGGGTAGTCTACACAGTGACCATATGTCGATTCCAAAACTTGTCCTCTGGCATCATTCACATGCATTGGCCATCCTATGCCACCTTCATCATCTAGATAAGACAGTGGGAGTAATATGATGACGACCTCTCGAAATATTGAATGGGAAGCCTCATTTGTCAGGTGGGCCATGTGTTTCCTTTCTATCTGATATAAATGTCTTTGGAAAATGAAAAATAGGAACATGATGAGTGACGCCTATTTGGGGAAAAATACATATTTTTTATTTTATAGGTTGTAAGTCCCTGAGAACCCCTGGAGACATCACTCCCCCCGGGGTCAGCATGTAGAAGGCCTCCATTCAGCTCCCAAGTAGGAAGAGTCTGTCATCTGTCAGACGTCTCACACGATGACGAAGCTGGCTGACTTGTAACCCAACCCTCTGTATCCGCAGCAGCCCATGTCTGATAAGTGATTATTAACGTGACGAGCGCAGTCACTTATTATGATGAATCTGTAACACCTTTCACCCCGGGGGGTATTCTACTGCCCCCATCACTGCAGCCCTAGGTCTGTAATCTGTGAGTCAATGGAGAAAACCTTCAGCAGAAGATCTCAATGTGAGAGCCAGCTACTGTATATATAATACTGTAAGGGAACATGGCAGAAGATGAACAAGATGGAATATACACTATGTTTCTTACTTGCAAATCCTCGAATTAAAAAAAAAAATAACTTGGTTTTAGTGCGACATGAAATGCGAAATGCAATAGGCAAGGCAGACAGGGAGAGCTTTTCCTGGTCTTCAGCTCCATGGAGGAAGAAGAGAAACTACATCCAGCAGGGAAAGAGGAAAATACAGCAGCCACAGCGGTACAATATGTTAGTGCCTGCTACAGACTGAGGAAATGATAGATAGATAGATAGATAGGAGATAGATAGATAGATAGATAGATAGATAGATAGATAGATAGATAGATAGGAGATAGATAGATAGAAGATAGATAGATAGATAGATAGATAGATAGATAGATAGATAGATAGATAGATAGATAGGAGATAGATAGATAGAAGATAGATAGATAGATAGATAGAAGATAGATAGATATGAGATACATAGATAGATAGATATATAGATAGATAGATAGACAGATAGATAGATAGATAGATAGATAGATAGATAGATAGATAGATAGATATGGAATAGATTGATAGATAGATAACTAGATAGCTATGAGATGATAGATAGATAGATATGAGATAGATAGATAGATAGATATGGAATAGATAGATAGATATGAGAGAGAGATATGAGATAGATAGATAGAAGATAGATAGATATGAGATAGATAGATAGAAGATAGATAGATATGAGATAGATAGATATTAGATAGATAGATAGATAGATATGAGAGAGATAGATAGATAGGAGATAGATAGATAGATAGATATGAGATAGATAGATAGATATGGAATAGATTGATAGATAGATAACTAGATAGCTAAGAGATGATAGATAGATAGATAGATAGATAGATAGATAGATAACTAGATAGCTATGAGATAGATAAATATGAGATAGATAGCTAGATAGGTAGACATTAGAGTTGAGCGAACATACTCTGCCGAGCTTGATGCTCATTCAATTATTAGCGTACTTGATGGTGCTCATTACTCGAAGGAGTTTCAAATCGTGTTCGACCGCGCCCCAGTTTTTGGCCCCTCCCCACCATGACGCAGCACGCGTCATTGGCAAATTTTTTGTCTGGCAGGCAGGGGAGAGAGAGAGAGAGAGAACACACACGAACCAAGGAAAAAAAAAGGTCGGAACCCTCACATACAAAAATGCTCGAGTATCCCATTGTAGTCAATAGGTTCGTTACTCGAGCAGAGCTCTCGAATTTTACGTAAGGCTCGACTCGAATAACGCAGACCCAAGCATTTGGGTGCTCACTCATCTCTAGTAGACATGAGATAGATAGATAAATAGATAGATATGAGATAAATAGATAGATATGAGATAGATAGATAGATAGATAGATAGATAGATAGAAGATAGATAGATAGATAGATAGATAGATAGATAGGAGACAGATGAATAGATAGATAGGAGATAAATATATAGATATGAGATAAATAGATAGATATGAGATAGATAGATAGATAGATAGATAGATAGATAGATAGATATGAGATAGATAGATATGAGATAGATAGATAGATAGATAGATAGATAGACATATATTAGATAGATAGATATGAGATAGATAGATAGATATGAGATAGATAGATAGATAGACAGACATATATTAGATAGATAGATAGATATGAGATAGATAGATATTAGATAGATAGACATATATTAGATAGATAGATATGAGATAGATAGATAGATGTCAGCAAGCTGGAAATAAGTTGTAAAAATGGATAGGAAAAAACAGCTGACCACCACAGGACTTCTAGCACTCTCATAAATAAAAAAATAATTTTTATTTTACATTCTAAAAGGCAACACAGTGGAAAGCAGAGGATAAAAGGAAGAACACTTACATGTTTCAAGCCATGTAATCCTGGCTCTTAGTCAGTGCCCGCTATAGACAGAGAGGAGCGTGATATCCCATGGACCTCTATACTCCCTATCCTGAATGTGTCTCTATTCCCAAAATTCAATTCCTTTGGCAATGCTAATTATTTGGTCCTGCTAATAAAGCTTCTTTAAATTTGATAGAGATAAGATAGATAGATAGATAGATAGGAGATAGATATGAGATAGATAGATAGATAGATAGATAGATAGATAGATAGATAGATAGATAGATAGATAGATAGATATGAGATAGATAGATAGATAGGAGATATATAGATAGATAGATAGATAGATAGATAGATAGATAGATAGGAGATAGATAGATAGATAGATAGATAGATAGGAGATAGATAGATAGATATGAGATAGATAGATAGATAGATAGATAGATAGATAGATAGATAGATAGATAGATAGATATGAGATAGATAGATAGATAGATAGATAGATAGATAGATAGATAGATAGATAGATAGATAGATAGGAGATAGATAGATAGGAGATAGATAGATAGATAGATAGATAGATAGATAGATAGATAGATAGATAGATAGATAGATAGATAGATAGATAGATAGATAGGAGATAAATAGATAGATATGAGATAGATAGATATCTAGAAATTAGATATATAGATATAAAAGAGATAGATAGACGGATAGACAGATGTCAGCAAACTGGAAGAAAACTGTAACAATGGATAGGAAAAACAGCTGACCACCACAGGACTTCTTGCACTCTCATAAATAAAACATAGTTTTTATTGCATTTTCTAAAAAGCGACACAATGGAAAGCAGAGGATATGAGCAGGAATTCCTACATGTTTCAAGCCATATATTCCTGGCTCCTACTTATAATCTATGACTAAGAGCCAGGATTATATGGCTTGAAACATGTAAGCATTCCTGTTTATATCCTCTGCTTCCCACTTCGTTGCCTTTTAGAATATGCAATACAAGTTACGTTTCATTTATGAAAGTGCTGGAAGTCCTGCTTTTCCTGTCAGATGTCAGCAAGCAGATGTAAACCTGCTTTGCCGCACACTGATTTGACTTTGAGCTAACTCTAGAGGCAAGGTCTTACATACCCCAGTATTCACCCTTTACCCCACCAATTGGGATCTGATTTTAACTGTGGGGTCCCCATGCCATTACTTTCAGAAGTAGCCTCAGTTATGGGGCATCTGATGCTTCACTAGCCCAAGGCACAGTGCCTGAGAGCGTGAACAGAGATGAAACCAGGAAACGTAGATGAGGTCAAGGCACATAGCATAAACTTTACTACAGGAATCAGACAAGAGGTCAGGGCCAGCAAAATGGGAGCAATACTATAAACGATTCAAGTTGGGGCAGGCAGCTGGCAGAGAGAGTAATCCAATAAATGTAACCGAGGTCAGGGATGGAGAAGTCAGAGTCAGAAAATCAGGAGAGCACACAAACTACTGATCAGGCTTTAATAACAGGTGGAACCAAATTGCTCAGGCATCCACCTTGAGGGTAGGATATCTAATATAGCCAGGACTGTGTGGGGATAGGTTGGGTTGAGAGTAATAGGATGCAAGTTGGCCCTTAAAGAATGAGCAGAGACTAGAGACTGGGAGATGGGAAGGACGCTGCATCTACCACATGAAGGACAGGAATGTGAATGGCCACCGATGGCGGCAGCAGCAACAAGAGCAGGTGAGCCATGATGGTGGCCATGATGATGTGCTGTAACAGTAGATAGAACTAAGCAGGAATATATAACTATTCACCCTATTTACTATACCCTAAACTCAGTTAAAGGACAAGTGTCATCAATATTTTTGCCTGAGTTGCCGTTAACAGCATTTAGAGATGATTTACAGCAGCCTTGTGTGCCATAGACACAATGGCGACCCCTTGACTTCTATGGGAAAGCGCTGTGGGCTTCTTCTGTGAGCTGTGCAGGGAGGAGAGGAGGTAAACTGTGACTATCATCTATTGTGAAAGGTGGCCCCTATGTTATCTATACATAGGTGTTATCTCTCACTGTAATCCTGCCTATGATGATAATTAGATGACAGCTGAGAAGTTTTCTCCATAGAATGAGAAGCATCAGTGGTGGGGTGAATGTGACTGTAGGTAGGTCCTGTTGGGGATCTCAAGGAGATCCAAGAAAGATGGCTTCAATGAGGACTGGTCAGTTTACAGGCCTGAGATGAAGCCTGGTAGTAGAACCAGACTGGACTGATCGGAGTAGACAATGGGAGGATTGGAGTCCTTAAGAGTCAGTGTCCCGGTGTGAACAAGTACAACCAAAATGAGAAAAAAAGGTTTGGTCCGGTGTCGGCAGTAGAGCAAAATGTGATTGTTCTCGGTAAGAGAAACCAAGTCATCTTGTAGATATGAGACCTTTTAATGGCTAACAAAAATACATGATGCTACAGCGAGCTTTCAGACCTCTCAGGGTCCTTCCTCAGGCATAACCAAGTTTAACCGAGACTTGTCTGTATCAGCTCACCAATATGATATCCTTGTCAATACATGGAAATGAAGGGCACAGAGTCAAACGTCAGCTAAAACATGAGGAGATGGGAGAAACTATTTCAGCACTGATAGAATAAAAATTCTGAGTTTATTAGAGCATTAAGATTAAAATAGTCGGGAATGTGTCTCTTAAAGTGACAGTCACCTTACGACTCGTCTGTCATGGTATTTACAGTCATGTTCAGTGAAGCTGAATAGTTTGAAATTTATTTGGTCTATGATTCTCTACTTTCACCTCTTTTAACACTGCGGCCCTTTTAGTTTTTTTTAGTTTTTCCATCCCCCACATTAACAAAATCACAACTTTTATATCTTTCAAGCAACATAACTACATGAGGGCTCGTTTTTTACACTAAGAGTTGAATTTTTTAGTCTTATCATTTAATATAGCATATAATGTCTTGGAAAAGTTTCAAAAAATTTCTAAACGTGGAATGAAATGGAAAAACATGCCATATCGCCACTTTTGGGAGGTTTGCTTTTCACAGCATGGTACAAAGGGAGTTTTTTTTATTCCGAGGGTCAGTACGATTATGGCGATACTACTTAAAAGATAACAGGGAGCGGCGGGGGAGAGCGGGGAGGAACAGAGGGGAGATCTCTCTCTCCCTCCCCCCCCCCCTGCTCCCCGCCACAACTCACCTGTCACCCGTGCCGGCCCCCGAATCTTTAGAGACGAGTGGGGAGATACTCGGCTAAGGCCCTACTCGCTCGAGTAATGTGCCTTAGCGAGTATACTCGCTCATCTCTAGTTGTTACATATGGAAGGGCCCTAAGGGACGGTTTTAACTTTTAATATATTTTTTAGTCTACTAATTATGTAAAAAAATGTATTGCAAATATTATTTTTACTTTTCTTTATAGTCTCCACAGGGGACTTGAACTGGTGATTGTCACATCCCATGTACAATATACTGCAATACTTAAGTATTGCAGTAGATCATATCTTTACAGGCATCCTATTAAGCCCTGTCACAGACAGAGCTTAATAGGAGGCCATCTTAAGGCTGGTAGGTAATCAAACGACAAGTCATTATCTCATCACTGTTTTGATGCTGCTGGCAGAATTGAAAAAGAGGGTGCTACTACTTTTGATTCTTGCTCAGACATCCAATTACTTTTGGTAGGTAGGTCTCCATATTTCAAAATCAAGTATCTGTAGCCACCAATCTTTCAAGTGACCACATCCAAGGTCAATTACCGGACATCATAATGCAGTGCTATGTCGGTCCTGCAAAGTCTACAGCAGTGGGATGGGTCTGATGCCTTCCTGCTTAATGCCCTTTACTTCACTAATAGGCGAAGTGGTAAAAGAATGTATATTTTTGACTTTCGGAGATGGTAAAAGGGGGAAGTAAATATGTGGCATACTCAGTATGCTTGGCAGGTGTTACAGTGCCCCCCTAGAAAAGTCAGCCATAAAACCCCCATAACAAAGCCAACCACTTTGCCCTGTGACAGTGTCACCCATGATGCCCCCATTGCATAGCAAGCCTGCAAACGTTATTGTGCCCAGTATAAAGTCATGTAAATTCTCTTGGAACCATCTCATATCAGATTGAATTAGTGTCTCCCCTGCATTGCCCTATGCAGACTGCTCTGTATGCAGGTTACAATGATCTAATAATGACAACCAACCTTTAGATCAGTTATTTGTATATGGGTGAAAGCAGAAGAGACACAGATCTTGTCTTCCTAGCAGAGGCGTCACTAATAACTCTTGGACCCCGATGCAAAATCTAGAACCCCCATGTACCATTTAGAATGTTAGTCTTCTTCCATGGCAAATGAGTCTCTGGGTCCCTCGGGCACTATAATCTGGGCTACCTCTGAGTCCTATAGCTACACCCTGCTTCGTAGCATGTGCTTGTTTACAACCCCTCCTCAGGTCTACTATGGTCTGTCTCGTAAAGGGAGGACTTGATAAGGGACCTCCTTCTATGGCATTCATACACTCTAATAGAGTATGTTAGCGGTCTTCCTTTATGAGACAGCCCCTTTAATGCCCAAATTTGATTTACGGACCTTTAGGTGCGGAAATCAAATCCCAGTATGCTCCATTTCAGTGTGGTTCCCACTTGGACAGCTTCCATTGAAGTAAATGGAAGCCGTCCGATCCGCTGACAGGCTGCGGATTCTGGAGCAAAGCAGGAGTTTCTTTTAGAAAAAAAACTGCGCATGTGTGGCGGCGTACCGGCTGGCGCTTCCGTATACATACGCCGTAGAGAAAAAAAGGCCCGGACAGGCACGAAGGAGACTTGGACGGGTAAGCAGGGTCCTCGGCTGCAGGCAGGCTCAGATTCCGCTGCGTGCTGCCGAATACGGAATCCGACCCCCCCGTTGCATTCATGGCTTTTAGACAACAGGGAACAGATTCTACAAGGTGCTGAGCATCCTTCCTATAATCTCGCCCCATGCCCGCTGCAGCGCTCCATCAGTTGGCGCACATTATCCAGCATATCTCAAATATGTTCAATGGAGTTACAGTCCAGTGAGTTTGGAGGCCAAGACAATGTGGAGAATTCTTCATCATGTTCATCCAACCACTCCCTAAGGATACAGGTTCAATAACACGGAGTTTTGTCCTGTTGAAAGATAGTGCTGTGTTAACAGAAGACTTCCTGAAGATATGGGTGCAGATGGTCAACTAACAGGTCCCTGTAGCGTTCACCATTCAAGGATTGTGGTATGGTGACCAGCAGTCCTATGCCAGGGCAGGAGAACACTCCCCAGACCATGACACCACAATCACTGGCCTGTTGATCCCTAAGGGTGCATTCATGGGATACGGCTTCATGCTGTTTATGCCAGATGCAGACCCAGCCATCATGGTTCAGCAGAAAACGGGACTCATCACTCCAAACAACCATCTGCCATGTGTACAAGGTCCATTTAAAGATTGTGGTACACTCTTGTCGGTCTTCGGCTATTGATGAATGGTCATTGTGAAAAATTGTCTAACTTCCCCGCTGTTGTACTGCTGGGGCAGCTGGTCCACCGTGGCATAAAATAAATGAAGTTGTCAGCTGCACTCACCTGTCTTCCAACGATGGATGGAGTGGAACTAGATGCACGCTCCAGTGGAAGTCCTCAGATTCCAGTGTAAGGGAACAGCATCAGTGGTGTGCAACAATTCTACTCTCATCGCTTCTTCTCGATCTTGAAGTAGCTTTTATTTTCATTCCTTGGTCATAGGCATACAGCAACAGCTTGTCTCGACCCACAGCAGGGGTCTTTTTCATGATCAAGAAGAAGCAATGAGAGTATAATTGTTGCACACCACTGATGCTGTTCCCTTACACTGGAATCTGAGGTCCACTGTGGCATGTCATTGCTGAGATGTTAGACTTGCTAACCAATGCTCACTCTGTCGGATGTCTGTCCTTTGTTCAACCAGCCTTGATATTGTGGTTCAGGAATAGTCAACAAGGGCAACAGTTTCAGAAATACTGGCACCACACCTCTGGGCACTAAAAAACTGCCTGCGGTCAAAGACATTCAAGAAATAGTTACCCATATCTGCCAAATATTGCCTTCTTCTGCACAGAGGAGGTCAGCACATAATCTGAGAGCAGACTGTGACATGGCCATCACCGAGTTACTGATCACAAGATGTTACATGCCAGCTGTTCCTAACACAGGGATCATTCACTGTATAAAACAGCCCCATAGGCACTGATTTTCTGATGAGCCTGTGATAGATTGATTATACACAGTAGCCAATCAGAGGAGGCAGAGCTGCAGGAGGATGGACAGAACAGCAGCCTCAACCAATGATTAGACAGCGGGTGTTTCTCAGACTACCACAGACTCCTGTAGACACTGTAGATGAATCACAGTCAAAGATTTTAACTATGTCCTAATGTCAGCCAAAGGGGAAGAACTGAGAAAAATAAATAGTAGGTAATCATGCCCTGTGGGTACTGAGTCACATATCATTTTTGAGGTCAAGACGGGACAGTTACTTTAAGTTGAAATACTCTGAGTCACATATCAAAAATATTACAGGCCCAGAAAGCAGCGTAATCTGCGAATTTACAGAAGATAGTGCAAAGTCATATTCTACCCTCCACATCGTAGAACCACATGTACCCCCCATGTATTATCACAATAAATATCACAGTCCACCAGTTTGTCCTAATTAATCTAATTATTGTAGAGGGCAGCTAGGGTCTGACAGGTCATGTATCTCCGATGCTGCCTACCAGGAAGTCTTTAGCCTCCTTAAAGGGGTTCTGACATGAATAATTTTTTTATGCTTTAGCAGCCATTGTTCCCTGGTCTGCCTAATGGACCCAGGGAACCCATGGGTTAATGGCTGCTAAAGCATAAAAATCTTATACTTACCTTGTCTCCTGTTGTTGTTGACATCGGGGGGTCATCTCCCGGCAGCATATTAGCACTTTCTGCTTCGGTTAAGCAGCCTGACTAGAGCCACCTGATTGGTGCACGCTGTGCAGTCACGTGGTGCTGAAGAGCCAATCAGGTGGCTCTAATCAGCAGCGCTGCTTAACCTAAGCAGAAAGTGCTAGTATGCCTCCCGGCAGGCAGTCTTCTTCCTCCAGCAGCCGCGCCGCTCCGGGATCGTGCGCATGCACAGTGGAGAGGTGCCCTCTGACAGGAGTCAGGACGGGCTGCGTCTCCACTGCGCATGCGTAGCACTCCGGAGTTCAGCCAGGACGGACGGGCCGCCCACAGCAAGCACTGCTTGTGACGTGCTTGCTGTGGCGGTCCGTCCGTTGACCTCGGAAGTGCCTGACGGACGGACCAGAGCAGGAAGCGGTCTTTTTGACCGCTCCTGCTCTGCTTTAAAGGCACAGAAGAAGATGCCGGCTGGAGGGGACATGCCTGGCGATCGGGCCAGGCCAGGCAAGGTGAGTACAAATTTTTTTTTTTCATGTCAGAACCCCTTTAAGTCTAAGTATTTAGATATAGGGCCAAGGCAGCGAACTGAATCAGAGCCCCAGGTGAAAGAAGGCCTAGTTGTGACTGTTCACATATGTGATTAGGGTGTATGAATGGGGGGTTACTTCCAAGTAGCCGGGTGAGAACATTGCCCTTCCCTGGCTGCAATGGGCAGCATTTTGATAAATATAACATACATCTGTGCAATTTCTAAACCTTACATTTTGAGAATGGGTTCACTTTTTTGTCACAGGAAGGAAAAAGACTTAAAGTACCCCTAGGACACTTAGGGCTCATTCACCGAGCCGTGTTCTGGAGCCGTGTTGTGTCCATGTATTCCTCTGGGTGTGGAGTTTGTATTGAGCGTGAACGAGAGCCGGTTCCACTCCATAAAAGACAGGTGCTAGCTGTCTTTGTCAGTTGACATCTGCCACAACAGCTTATCACGGCTGTTCACAGTTCAGAGTTCGAGGGTAACAAACGGCCCCCTCGTGATGAGATTGTGAGGTGTCATTCAGTTATCATGGCAGTTCAGGGCTTATTAGGATGGGCCTGTAGCCTGTCCTAATAGGATGCCAGCAGAAATATCACATACTGCAATACTGAAGTATTGCAGTATATGGTAGAAGTGATCAAATGATCACAAGTTCAAATCCCCAATGGGAACTAAAAAAAAATAAAGTGGAAAAAATGTTTTTATTGTAAAAACTAAAGGATACTACAAGTAAATAAAACAAACTTTACCCATAATTATAATTAAAAAAATCAAAGCCAGATAAAAAGCGGTACTGGCGCATCTGTAAATCTCTGATCTATCAAAATAACACATTATTTATCCTACATGGAGAATGCAGTCATAAAAAAAAAAACACAATGCCAGAATTGAATTTTTTTGGTCACCCTGCCTCCAAGAAAAAAAATTTATAAAAAGTGATCAAAAAGTCATAGGTGCCCTAAAATGGTACCCTTAGAAAACACAGATCGTCCCACAAAAATGAGCCATCCCAGAGCACCATCAATGGAAAGATGAGAAAGTTATGGGGCAGAAATTTTTTTTTTTTTCTAAAAAGATATTTCATTTTTTTAAGTAGCACAGCAAAAAAAAATAAATGCGGTATTAGGATAATTGTATTTAAAAGATATCATGTCATTTTTGCCAGAGTGTGTACACTATAAAAACAAGACCACCCCCCCCCACCCCCCCTAAAGATGGCGGGATTGCATTTTTTGGCATTTCTCTCCACTTAGAATTTTCTTGAGTTTGGGTACATTATAGGGTACAATAAATAGTTCTATTGAAAAATACAACTCGTCCCGCAAAAAACACAGACAGCTAAGGGGTTAAAGGGGTTGTCTAGTTTTAAGCTATTGATGGCCTTTCCTCAGGATAAGCCATCAGTAATAGATCCGAGACCCCCTTTGATCAGCTGTCTTCCAGGCCAATGTGCTGGCGCACACAGCTGATTTCTGCAGAAAGCAAACAGCTCCAGTCACTCTGTAGTGGCCAAGCTTGGTATTACAGGCTATTTACTTTAATGGGAACATTGTCTGTAATACCAAGCCTGGCCATGGCAGTGGTAATGGAGCTGTCTGCTTCCTGCACAAATCAACTCCCCATGAACAGTCAATCAGTGGTTATTCCGGGGAATGGATCATGCTGATCTGCTTTTGATACCCTATTGTGTGGCTATCAATAACTTACTCCCGAACAATCCCTTTAAGTAAATCCATAAAACATACCTGACCCACTGCTTGTGTGTTCCAAACTACAGTCGCTCATGCACCATCTCTAATGCCCTACGTTATGTGAGAGATGCAGTATCTACCTATAGCAGGAATAGACATGGGGTAGGGGTTACATCATTTTCAGCTACACCCAAAATAACTCGTTAAGCTTGGTAATTATGTGAACCCTTTAAGCAATAAGTGGAACAGACACCTCAAAACTTGTAAAGTTTTGCTAATAACAAGTTGCTGATGGTTGGGGATGGCGAATAATTTGGTGGATTGTTTTCCACAGGAAGAAGAAGAAGAAGTGGTTTTTGACTTCAACGACATGAAGTCTCGGAGCTAATGAGGATCTGTCCCCATGTGAACCCGGTTCTGTGTTTACAGCTTGGCAGGCAGTGAGGATGTTGTATGAATTTGATATCACTTTATAATTTCCCATACATGGAGCGCGGCTAATACGGGCGCTGCCAGGAAGGAATCTTAGCATTGTACCCGCTGCAAAATGGAATCGGAAACTCGTACAGTCGGACACGGGGAATGTGACGCGGAAAAACAGCGGAGCGCTCCGTCCCGGCCAACGTAACATGTTACTTCAAGGCATGGTTCCCTGCCGAGGAAGCCGCTTCTGCTAATCCTTCTTCCCAGGAGACATCGGTGCTAATCATCTGCTGCAGTGGATTAAGGTCAAATCATTGACACTGAAGAGGCATTGTATCATTATACTTTGATGTTTAACAATTACATGGCCGTTACGTCTTGGAGCAGCCTACGCCGTGGTCAGGGGCGTAACTAAAGGCTCAGGGGCCCTGATGCAATAGGTGAGCTGGGCCCCCCCCCCTCTATCTGTATCTGTACCCGTACCCATACCTAAACCATGCTGCTGACAGAGGCATAACTTGAAGCTTCTGGGCCCCAATGCAAAACCTGTAACAGGGACCCCAACTATAATGCTTTATTCATAGTACTGTGCTCCCTATATGGAGAAGAGAGGCCTTATGGGGGCACTAAGGCTTCTGGGCCTGGGTGCAATCGCATCCCCTGCACTCTCTATAGTTACGCCCCTGGCCGTGGTCATACCACATGACGTAAAAGGGTCACAACAGTGATAAAAGTCTGATTGGTGGGGGTCTCACCGCTCATACTCCCATCGAGTCCCAAGAACGTGGGTCTCTTGTCCCCTCTTCCCTACCATTGTGAACCAACCTGCAGTGACGTCACACCAAATGGTCATGCATGCACAATGTGCTCCATTCATTGCAATAGGGTTGATGTTCGGTGAGCCCCAGTAAAAGGAACGCAGTGGTGCTGCGCTACGGATGGTGATAAAAGACTGCTGTCAGACAACCCCTTTAAGTACAAGAAATTCTGTGAATTGCAAAAAGTTTCCATTTCTGCAACTTGTGAACCTCCTGTTGCTGAGGCCTTCCGTACAGCAAATGACCCAATAAACCTTCAGAGCAATGCAATTAATCCTGCAATCATTTAAACTGTTATGTATGAAGCTCCCACATAGAGGCACACGGCATAAACATACATCGGTTTTACTTTTAGACTCTGGTGAGGTATAATGGTCAGGTTGCATCCAAAATGGCCCACGTCTATTGTTCGAATCTTCTCTGCCACTAGGGGTTTCATAGAGGCTACCTCTCACCACGTCATACCCCACTTGGTACCATCGTGAATATAGAGACTGGTAATTTGCCTTAATGAAGGAGGACTTTGCTTCTCTCTTCTAAAGGGACCCAGTTTACGGGAAATCTGTTAGTAGAACTATTGTGTCGCTAACCAGAAGATGGTCAGTTACTTGCTAGTTGCTTTTATTAAACTGTTTATGAGCATCAGAGATGTCCAGTGTTACTATCTATCCAAGGTAACCCTGATATGTGGCCACGTTTTGGGTCCATTACCATAAGCAGAGAGGAAAATGGAGAATGGAACCGGAGTGGCCAGAACCCGGCCATGAGAGTCTTCTTTCTTAGATGCCAACGTATGAGAACATGGCCACTATGACTGCTATGATGGTCCAGTCATTGACTCAAACCGAGGTAAATCTCCCGTTCCCAGATTTGTTTCATTGGCTCAGCTCCTTCTGGCGGATAGGAATCAACCCCAACCTGAGCCCCGATCATCCTGTAACATTGGTAGGGTGTTAGATTACTGATGCACTACACCTGCTCTCTAGGAAGCACTGCTCACATGATCAGCGCTGGACAATCACAGAGCAGAGTGAAGTTCCTTGGACAATCTTCTGTGCACTACAGCTGCTCTCTGATTGGCCAATGCTACTCATATGATCAGCGCCAGCCAATCAAAGAACAGTATGAGGTGCCTCAGACTGCCAATGCACAATGTGTATTAGATAGTTAGAAGATTGCAGCATCTTCAAAGACCAATAACTGGACTCAGGAACCGTTGAATGTCAGGGACAACAGCACATAGGATGGACGGCAGGTAATATAACTTTCTCCTTCGATCCCAAGACAAACTTTTGGCCCAGAACTGGATGATTGCTTTAATGGTAACTTGAGTATTTTTACTTCTTTTTCAGGTTCCACTTGCACCATTTTTCATTGGCAGAAGAATAACCCGCAAACACGATCCCGTCTTCTTCCACTTACAGCATACACTCACTTTCCCAGTCGGAAACGTCTTTGCAAGTTTGTGGTTAACTGGTCCCTTCATTAAAATTGTTGGGGCAGATATCAGGCTCCTATCAGTATATAGCCACCAACTTCCATGTAACAATTCTCTCAATTCCCCAACCTCTTTGGGTGATTTACCGTCTGTGAATGACACCTCTGATGCTTCTCTCTTCAGGACTCATGTCTAAAAACTGCTGTCTCTCCTAATGGCCAGACTGAGTCTACTCACTCCCTGGCCTCTCCTCCACGGCCACCCAACATGCTTCTCGATGGCTGTCTAGGCCCAGACCTCTGCCCAATCTCACAGCAGGCCTCACTGCACACCTCAAATCCCAACGACAGGCATTTGGCGGCGCCGCGTGCCTACGACTGTAGTGTTGACCATCACTCTACTCAACTTCTTTTTAAGATAGTTCTGAAAAACTGAGAGGCACATCTGCTCTTTAAGCGACAAATCAATAGTAAATTTCTCCAAATTGTTTTTCTCTCAAAAAAGGAGCAACTGATGCGGAATAATAAATGCACCCAGCAACTTTGCTTACCTAAGGGTACAAGAACACAGCCTTTTTAACCCTTTCCAATCCTAAAGACATTTTGATTGAAGGCTGTACAGCTTCCAATGTCCGTCAGGGTATTCTTACTGTATATTACTGGTTGCTCCATTGTCAGGGGCCTCTCTGGCAGGTCACATACCGCAGTATTGGCTCTAGCCAGCAGATGGTGCCATTGTAAAATGGCTGAAAGAGAAAGCCCCCTAGGAAACTGTGAATCCAAAATTGGATTGCAAAGGGTTAAACTTCCGATTTTTGGATCGAAAAAGCACCCATTCATTTGAAAGTCTGTATGCACATTGGCTGTTTTTTACTCGGACACAGAGTCCACCTCAAAGAAATCCCAGCATGTTCTCTTTTTGGACGATTATTCAACAAAAATAGCACATGTCAATGCGGCTTCTCCCGCACACGGACAGCACACGGACAGCATACGGACAGCACACGGACATGGGCATGTACCATTACAGTAACAGCCATATTGCCCCTATGAGATTCAGTGCGCCGCATTCAAACCAACCACAATGCCCGCATAAGAGCCAAGCACGGTGCCAGTGACATAAGTTTCTATGTACTTCCTCCATGTCCTGATGTCACTCTGTTCTTGGCCAACAGGAAATCAAAGGAACACATGTAGAAGTAAATACGAGTAAACAGACATAACGTTGCTCACTCTTGTTTGTCTGATTTTCTGTAAGTTCCTGTAACTAACAGTCTCGTAAAAATCTTTGAGAGAACATAGGGTTCACTTCCTGCTGATCTGCACCATTTTTTTGGCAAGAGACCAAATGAGGGTTATGGGGCTTAGCCAAGGGTTGGGGTTTAGCAATCTCTTTGACCTACTCTAGACAGGGAAGAATAAGCATCTGTACATGGTAGGCCTGGAGACCTTTGTTAGGCCCCTAGCCGCCATGATTATCCATTGGTACCTTGTGATCATACAGCTCGGGTCCTCCGTTAACTGCTTAGATGCCGCGCTCAGCATTGACCGCTGGAGTTAAATGACCAGGATCAGAGTTATCTCCTTTCCTGGCCATTAGTGTGGGCAGTCAGCTATATATTACAGCACAAGTGACGGTGCAGCCACAGCTCCAGAGCCCTCGCCATCACTGTAATAGTATGGCAGCTTGTGGTAAGGGGTGTTAAAAACACAAAATCTAATACATAAAAATACAATAAATGTAATACATTCAGTACTGTGCAAAAGTTTTAGGCAGGTGTGGAAAAAATGCTGTAAAGTAAGAATACTTTCAAATATAAAAGTGTTAATAGTTTATTTTTGGCAATTAATAAAATGCAAAGTGACTGAACAGAAGAGAAATCTGAATGACATCAATATTTGGTGTGACCGTCCTTTACCTTCACAACAGTATCAATTGCCATAGGTACACTTGCACACGGTCAGCGATTTCGTAGGATTATAGTCAGGTGTATGATTAATTAGTTACACCAAAGAAGTAATAATGATCATTATTTTCATATGTAGGTTGAAACGCAGGCATTAACTGAAACAGAAACAGCTGTGTAGGAGGCTTAACATTGGGTGAGGAATAGCCAAACTCTGCTATAAAGGTGTGGTTGTGGAAGACAGTTTCAAGCCGCAAGTCATACACCATAGCAAAACTGAGCACAGCAACAAGACACAAGGAAGTTATACTGCATCAGCAAGGTATCGCCAAAGAAAAGATATCACAGTAGAGTGAGATTCAAGATGTGCTGTGCAAGATTTTTTGAAGAGGCACAAAGAAACAGGCAATGTTGAGGACCATAGACACAGTGGTCGGCCAAGGAAACTTAGTCCAAAAGATGAAAGACATGTCATGCTTACTTCCCTTCAAAACCTGAAAATGTCCAGCAGTGCCATCAGCTTAGAACTGGCAGAAGCCAGTGGGACCCAGGTACACCCATCTACTGTCAGAGAAGTCTGTTGGGAAGAGGTTTTCATGGAAGAATTGCCAGACCTTCAACATAGATACAAGGCCAAGCAACTATGCACAAAAGCATAGGAACTGGTGTACAGAAAAATGGCAGCAAGTACTGTGGACTGATGAGTCAAAATGTAATATGTTTGGCTGTAACAAAAGCTTGTTTGTTTGCCCAAGTGCTGGGGAGCAGTACAGTAATGAGTGTCTTCAGGCAGCAGTAAAGTATGGTGAAGAGCGGTACATTAATGAGTGTCTGCAGGCAGCAGTAAAGTATGGTGGAGAGAGGTACAATAATGAGTGTCTGCAGGCAACAGTGAAGCATGGTGGAGAGCGGTACAATAATGAGTGTATGAAGGCAGCAGTGAAGCATGGTGGAGAGCGGTACAATAATGAGTGTTTGCAGGCAGCAGTGAAGCATGGTGGAGAGCGGTACAATAATGAGTGTCTGCAGGCAGTAGTGAAGTATGGTGGAGAGCAGTAGAATGAGTGTCTGCAGGCAGCAGTGAAACATGGTGGAGAGCAGTACAATATTGAGTGTCTGCAGGCAACAGTGAAGCATGGTGGAGAGCGGTACAATAATGAGTGTCTGCAGGCAGCAGTGAAGCATGGTGGAGAGCGGTACAATAATGAGTGTCTGCAGACAGCAGTGAAGCATGGTGGAAAGCGGTACAATAATGAGTCTCTGCAGGCAGCAGTGAAGCATGGGGGAGAGCGGTACAATAATGAGTGCAGGTTACAGTGAAGGATGGTCGAAAGCGGTACAATATCGAGTGTCTGCAGGCAGCAGTGAAGCATAGGAGAGAGCATTACAATAATAAGTGTCTGCAGGCAGCAGTGAAGCATGGTGGAGAGCGGTACAATAATGAGTATCTGCAGGTAGCAGTGAAGCATGGTGTAGAGCAGTACAATAATGAGTATCTGCATGCAGCAGGGAAGTATGATGGAGAGCAGTACAATCATGAGTGTCTGCAGGCAGCAGTGAAGCATGGTGGAGAGGGGTACAATAATGAGTGTCTGCGGGCAGCAGTGAAGCATGGTGGAGAGCGGTACAATAATGAGTCTCTGCAGGCAGTAGTGAAGCATGGTGGAGAGCGGTACAATAATGAGTCTGCAGGCAGCAGTGAAGCATGATGGAGGATCCTTGCAAGTTTGGGACTACGTTTCAGCAAATGGAGTTGGGGATTTGCTCAGGATTAATGATGTCCTCAATGCTGAGAGATACAGATACTTATACATCATGTAATACCATCAGGGAGGCGTCTGATTGGCTCCAAACTTATTCTACAACAACCCCCAACATGCAGCCAATGTCATTAAGAACTATCTTCAGCGTAAAGAAGAACAGGGAGTCCTGGAAGCGATGATTTGGCTTCAATGAGCCCTGATCCCACCATCAGTCTGTCTGAATATTGAGGTGATTTAGATTTCTTCTTTTTTCAGTCACTTTGAATTTTGTTAATTGACAAAAATAAACTATTAACCCTTCGATTATTGAAAACATTCTTACTTTGCAGCATTTTTTTTCCACACCTGCCTAAAACTTCTGCACAGCTCTGTAGCTACGGTAGCTTGGACCGTAAAGCGATTCTGTCATCAGGTTCATGCTGCCGGAACCACGGACAGCATCAACCCCGGACAGCTATGCCCAATGCCGCTGTGTATGGTTGTTCTGAAATGCTGCGCTGTTCCAAAAAAACCTTAAAAACGTACTTTTAAGTACGCAGAAACTCAATATACCTGCAAATAGAAAAAAAAAACTTAAAGGGAATTTCAGGTTTTCTATACATAAACCTTCTTCATTGTAGAAGGTAATGATATGTAAACATGGAATCTGTTGTGTATCACATCCTCACAGATTTCAAGATCTCTTCTTGCTGTCAGTGAAAGGGAACAAGCAGAGATCTAATTGAAATCCAAAGGCTATTGCAGCATTGCCTAGAGTTTCCTCATACAATGATGATGCTTTGTATGATCGGACAACCATCAGAACACGATGCAATGGATCTGATATAAGTGATACCTGGACTACAGCCGCATCGATAATCCACTTCCGCCTTGTTCAGTGACCCGCAGTCGTTCACAGCCGTTCATCTCCAACTACGTCATTCTTGTCCCGTTCTGAAGGGAAAATGCGACAAATACAATTCATCCTCAAGATCCAAATCCAAACCCTTCAGCGAGCCGTTGCCAGGACCCGGCCGCGCTCCCCGGTCCTGTCGCTTGACATCATCCACATGAAGAGAGGAATCTGATTCTTTCTGAGTGGTCACTTTGAAATGGATTATGATGACCGCAAAGAGGATTACTGGGAGAGCCATCTGTAGGAGAGATAATTAGCTAATAGGGTTAGTGAGACCATTTCCTCCCTGTATGCAGATTGATGTTACATGGGCTGTTCACATCTGAATACCGACTCTGTTATGGAAGCAGAAAAACGGAATCACCTGGACGAACGGATCCGTCTCATACCGGACTATAATGGGGTCCGGTCGGTTCCTGCACCTGTCCTGCACTTTAACCTAACAGAAAAGTCCTGCTTGCATGACTTGTTCATCCGGCATTGCATGCCAGATCTGTGAACGAAGCTCAGACGTACATGTGAATAGAGCCTAACTTGCACGGCCGTTTTCTGCTTTATTAACCCTTTCCAATCCACTGTCTGATGTCTGAAAACATTCTGCTTGAAGGCTGTACAGCTCTGATATCGGAAGACGTCCGGCAGGGTATTCTTACTGTTGATTACTGGCCGCTCTGTTGTCGGGGGCCTCTCCAGCATGTCCCATACTGCAGTATTAGCTCTAGCCAGCAGATGGCGCCATTGTATAATAGCAGAAGGAGAAAGACCCTTAGGAAACCCTGAATCCAAAATTGGATTGCAAAGGGTTAATCATGGATACAGTTTAATAATACTGTCCCTTCCAAGACCGCCTCCGTGACTCAAGACAGTTAGCATACAGGACACGAGAGAATGAAAAGAAGTTTTCTCTACAATGCACTTTCTCCCGTTTCTTGCACACATGCTCAGACAGTGTTTCACATGGAAGGTAGTGCTGCGTTGGAATTTTCCGCTTGCGGTGGAAAAAAATTCGCAGCTTGCTCTATTTTGAGACGGATTCCGTGCAAACAGCTTGAAGTCAATGGAAGCCATCCGACCCACGGCCCATCTGCAATCATCATTGCGGAAAGGTGTCGAGATCCGAGTCATTGCCTAGTGATGGCCGGCACATCCGCAGTACAGACTATGAAGACTTTGGACAGGTACGCGGGGTCACCGGCCGGAAACAGGGTCGGATTCCGGTGCGGGATCCCGTATGCCGAAACCGGTCCGGCCGTGTGCAGGCGGCCTAAGCTGTAATGAGAGCTGCCTGTGTATGGAGAAGTCGGGAGGGTTGGCTGTCCGTCAAACAATCGCCCTTCTGGTGGCTTTAGAAGGTGTACAGGCAGCTCTAGTTGTAGGAGAGGACACCGAGGGGAATGGGAACCAATGCAGCTCTACAACTCTGAACAAAACTTGCTCTTTTTCAGTTTTTGCCCCAGAACTACATGCTAAGTCCCTGATTGCTCCTAATGAAGGTCTAGCTGCTGGTGTGAGCGATGACGAGGATAATTGCTGTCACTTGTCTCCTTTCAGGTGAGGTATGTGATTTTGTGTAATCCTATAGCTATGCTGTCTCTAACCATTGTGCCCTGAATGGAGCAGATGATGGACCTGTGACGGCTTGTAGTGCTGACTCAGCAAAGAGAAGACACTATTATGTGATCTGTCAGAAGAGGCCGAGGTATAACTGCAGGCAGAGCAGACGGCTCAGAGCTACTAGGAACCATCAAAAGACCAAAACCATAAATTGCCTTAATTCTGACATTTTCAATGCAGTCCCTACAGGGAAAAGCTTAGTAGCATGCTACGCCAAAGTTAATACGGTGACCTCTATTGTTTGCGAGTATGCTCACTTACACTGAATGCTCACCCTGCATTTCTTAGGTCTAATGTTCTGTGCTGATTAACTATCTGTATTTTTGATGGACACAGAGCTAATTCTGCTTCCACTAGGGGGAGCTCAAGAGCTTACCGCATACAGGGTTATTATTGAGTTCAATCTACAAATAGTATGCATTAGTCTCCTGAGCTCCCTCTAGTGGTGGCTGCAGGTAGTGAGAATGTTATAATTTCAAATGAATTAAGATGCACAACTTAAAATCTGCAGCACACTTAGCTCACTATCATAAAACCACACATATTTACCTGCACAATGCAAGCAAGATGTGATAATGGAGCTGCACTGCATTACTACCACTACAGGCTGCCATACACATTAGACTTTTGTTATCTCAACCTGCCGAACCCCCTAAAGTGCCTAATCTAAAGTAGTCTGGGAAACACCCCCTGCCTTATCATCACCCAGATTACATCAGATTAGACACTGTAGCTAGACTATAGTCGCAGATCACAGCTCTGTCCTGATGGGGTTGAAGTAAAAAACAGCCAAGGAGCAAGATTTGGGGAAAATTAAATAGTTGGTAATGATCCCCATGTAGCTACTGCTTTACGGCTCTTTCATAAGAGCGCATAAGCGCTGCATTTTTATGGCCAACCGATATATGCAACCATCTGAGCCATTGGTTTCAAATGCATCAGTTATGGTGTGTAAATACGTCGAACCTTGAAAATTGGAACATACATGACCAAATGAAACAGCCAAGAAAACGTAAAAATGCATACGGATGTGTAAAAAGAGCCCGTAGGCTTCATTCACACTAGCGCATAAGCGGCGTCGTTTTAAAGGTTGACCAATATATGCAACCATCTGTAACATTGGTTTCCAATGCATTGAATCACACGGGCAAATATACAGCGTGTAAATATGTTGCACCGTTAAAAATGGACCATAAACGACCAAAATACAACCGATGTATGTACGTTGGCTAAAAAGACAGTTCTGGAACTAATCTTTTGCCCAATATACGGCGGCGGCTCCCATAGACTCATAGGATGATAGAGTTGAAAGGAACCTCCAACCCCCTGCTCAGTGCAGGATTTACTAAATCATCCCAGCAAATATTTGTCCTGCCTTTGTTTGAACACTTCCATTGAAGGTGAACTCCCCACCTCCCGTGGTAATCTGTTCCACTCATTGATCCCCTCACTGTCTAATATCTAATTTGTGTCTCCTCCCTTTCAGTTTCATCCCATTGCTTATAGTCTTTCCTTCTGCAAATGAGAATAGGGCTGATCCCTCTGCACTGTGACAGCCCTTCAGATATTTGTAGACAGCTATTAAGTCTCCTCTCAGCCTTCTTTTTGGAAAGCTAAACATTACCAGATCCTTTAACCATTCCCCATAGGACAGGATTTGCAGACTGCTCACTATCTTGGTTACTTACTCCAGTTTGTCCATGCCTTTTTTAAAGTGGGGTGCCCAGAACTGGACACAGTATTCCAGATGAGGTCTGACTAAGGAAGAGTAGAGGGGAATAATTGCCTCACATGCTCCAGGCTCTATGCTTCTTTTAATGCATCCCAGAATTGTGTTTGCCTTTTTGGCTGCTGCATCACATTCTTGACTCATGTTCAGTCTATAATCTATTAGTATACCCAAGTATTTTTCACATGTGCTGCTGCTTAACCCAATTCCTCACATTTTTTATGTGTTTTTTTCCATTTTTCTTGCCCAGATGTAGGACTTTGCATTTCTCCTTGTTAAATACCATTCTGTTAGTCGCTGACCACTGTTCAAGCTTTTCTAGATCTTTTTGAATACTCTCTCTTCCCTGGTGTTAGCTATCCCTCCTAGCATTGTGTCATCGGCAAATTTGATCATGATACATTCTTCCACTTGGATGTGCAGCCATTTATGACCTCTCTTTGAGTACGATCACTGAGCCAGTTGTGAATCCACCTAACAGTTGCCTTGTCAATACCATATTTGGTCATTTTTTCAACAAGTATGCGATGAGATACTTTGTCAAATGCTTTACTAAAGACAAGATAAACTATATCCACCGCATATTCCTGATCAACCCAGTCGGTGATTCTATCATAGAAGGACATTAGATTAGTCTGGCATGACTTGTTTGTTAAAAACCCATGCTGGCTCTGGATAATTACTCCATTTTCATCCAAGTACTTGCATACATGCTGTTTAATAATTTGTTTAAAGATCTTTCCCGGTATAGAAGTCAGGCTCACAGGCCTGTAGTTTCCTGGATCCATCTTCTTCCTTTTTAAAGGGACATTTAACCTTTTCCAATCTTCTGGGACTTCGCCTGTTCTCCAAGAATTTTCAAAGATTATGATGAGTGGTTCAGCAATTTCCTCTGCTGCTTCCTTTAGAATCCTAGGATTTAAATCATCTGGATCTTGAGACTTGAATTCATTTGTTAGCTATGTGTTCCCTCAATATCTCTCTGCTTACAGATAGCGTGCATTCTTTTATTCCCCGACAGGGAAGATCAGTTAATGTTACATCTACTTTCTAAGAGAAAACAGATACAAAATAGGAATTTAAAAGTTCGGCCTTCTCAACATCATTCTTAACCAATTCACCATTTTCTTCCTGTAAGCATCCAATAGCATCTTTGACCTTTCTTTTGTATTTCACATACCCCCAAAATCCTTTTTTATTGCTTTTGGCCTCTGTTGCAAGCCTCAATTCATTATAAGCTTTAGCTTTTCTGACACTTGCCCTACAGTTGCTGCAGACCCCATTATATTCTTCTTTAGATATGTCCCCCCCCCCCCTTCCCATTTGATAAAACTATTTTTCATCCTTTTTAACATGTGTGCAAGTTATGTTTAAATGCTTTCCATTCTTCCTTCTTTTGGGGATTGTTAACGATTGTGGTTTGAGAATCTCATGTCACAATATTTCCCAACCTTCTTGGACGTTTCTGTCTTTAAGAACATCCAGCCATTGGATTCTTTCTACCCTTTTTCTGAGTTCATTAAAATCTGCCTTTCTGAAATCCAACCTTGAGGTCTGAGTTTTCTCAGGTCTTCCTCCCCTTTTTATCCAAAATTCAAGGATAGCATGACCACTGCCTCCTAAGGACCCAGCCACCCTTACCTCCTCAGCCATTCCCTCCCTGTTGGTAAGAATTAGGTCCAAGATAGCAGATCCCCTTGTTCTCTCTTCAATCTTTTGGAAGATAAAGTTGTCAGCAAGAGCGGATAAGAATTTGTTGGCTCCATTACTTTTACCTGAGAGAGATTCCCAACAAATGTCTGGATGGGTAAAATCTCCCATGATCACTATGTGATGCATTTTTGAGAGCCTGGCCATCTGATGTAGAAAGAGTTCCTCCACATCTTCTGCTTGTGCAGGTGGCCTATAGTAAATGCCTACAATGGTGTCCTTTCTGTTGTTCTCTCCTTGTATTCTTACCCAAACAGTTTCTACAGAACTCCCATGCTCTGAAGCTTGAATCTCTGTGGAGATGAATGTTTTCCTAACATACAATGTAACACCTCCTCCCCTTTTATTAGGTCTGTTTCTTATAAATAAGTTGTATCCCTCAAGCCTTGTATTCCAATCATGTGTATCATTCCACCATGTTTCCGTGATGCCTATGACATCATATTTCTCTTCCTGTGTTAGGAGCTCCAATTCTCCTTGTTTGTTTCCCATGCTCTGTGCATTTGTGTAAAAACATGTTAGTTTGTGATCAGTGTCTCTTGCTCCTCTACTTTCCTTCAGAATTTTTTGTCTTTGTTCTTTCTTTCTACTTCTAATAACGAGGTTCTCAAATATCTTGATTAGCTGTATATTTTTTACCTGGCCTTTCACTTCCCTTCCCATATTGTTCTAGTTTAAACTAGCTTAGACTCCAATGGGAGCTGGAAAATAAAAGGGAGGGGGAAGAGGTTTAGCAGTGTCCAACGCTGCAAAAAGCTTACAGGTACCTCTAGATAGGCATTGGAAGGCACCCCAAGGATTTTGCCAGAGCGAGTGTTTTCCTGGGGTGCGACGTATTTTTTTTGCTAAAAACATCGCTCCTGGTTGTTTGAATGGGCGAGAAAATGCTGGCTGTGATCGTGGAAAAACGGACGTCCATGCAATTTTACGGTGCAGCTGAGAGAGCGCAAAAATTCATACACTCACGTGAAAAAGGCCTTAAAGGGATTTTCCCATTATGTAAAATTGCTCTGCAGTCACTCTGTACTTCCTGGGTGCTGCTGATCAGGACATGTGACTACTGCAGCCAATCACTGACCACAGCAGTAATCTTCTATAGCCAGTGATTGGATGCAGCAGTCACATGTTCTGGTCAGCAGCAACCAGAAAGTATAGAGTGACTGTAGAGCAATTTTAGGTAATAGTGAAAACCCTTTTGAGGTCTTTTTACAGAGGCTGACTGTCAGGCCTGAATGTTCCTAAGAATGCTCATTCACCCATCAAGCAGCCACTGTATAAGGACGAACAATCGCCTGACATTAAGGAAAATACTCTTGTTTCGGTGAGCAATAAAGTGCTCGCTGGTCACCGCTGCTCAGGCTGTGAACCTGGCCTGTTCGCAGAGTAGGGGTGAAGTCTAGGGTTACATACTGACTATAGCAGCGGTGGCCACCGCTAATGCAACTATGGGGAACTAATGCAACTAATGCAACTATGGGGAACACTACTACTACTGGGGTCACTACTACAACAGGGACCACTAACAGGGTGCTATTACTACTGGGACCACTATTGGGGTCACTATTATAACTAGGGCTACTGTGGGGGCACTATTACTACTGCCACCACTATGGGCACCACTGTTACTACTGAGGTCACTATTTGGATCACTATTACTTCCGGGGTTCCTATGGGAAACACTTTATACTGGGACCACTAACAGGGGAACTATTAATACTGGAACCTCTATGGCGGACACTGTTACTACTGGGACCACTAACAGGGATGCTATTACATTGTTTCCACCATGGGGGTCATTTATACTATTGGAGCCCCTAAATGGGGCACTATTACTACTGGAGCTCCTAATGGGGTCACTGTTTCTACTGGGGTCATTATTACCACTGGGCATTAACAGGGTCACTATAACTACTGAGGCCATTAAGGGAGTCACTATTAAAGCTACTAAGGGAGACACTTGATATTGGGGCCGCTATTGAGGACACTGTACTCGTTGCTTCAGCCAAGTCTCAGTGGTTTACATATGTGTTGGGTGTCTTGTGTATTGGTGCTTTCGGTTGCCTCAGACAGCATAAAGATTTGGGGCACCCCTGGAAAATGACGAGATGTTTAGCCGATCAGTGACTGCTTTAGGGGGACAATTACTACCCCTGTTTTCCCAAAAATAAGACAGGGTCTTATATTAATTTTTGCTCCAAAATATTTAGCTTTTTTACATATACAGCTGCCTGGACACTATTTACATTTTTATTAACTGTACCTAGGGCTTAATTTTGCAGTAGGGTTTATAGTTCAAGCATCCTCAAACATCCAGAAAAATCGCGCTAGGGCTTATTTTCAGGGTAGGTCTTATTTTCAGGGAAACAGGTTATTAGTTGAGCTGTAACAATCTGTGTCTATGTTACCACTTGTAACATTTCTCTTTGCATGTGCAGGTACACATGTGACACACGTATCTCCTGAAGACTGATTCATATTCTTTGTTTTATTATTTTCTTTGATTTGGATTTTCATTTCCTGGCTAAGGAAGCGGCAGGTTTATATGTTTTAGTGGTGATACAATGAGCAGCGTATAACAAAACGAACTGGGAGTCAAAACAATGTTGCTGTCCATGGAAAACAATAAAATAGCAACATGCGAGCCGCCAACCTGTGCTGTCCGTCTCTGTGTGCGTTTTGTCTGTCCTACTGGCCTTCCATAGAATGAGGCATGGAAGCTCGGGACTTATAACCGTATTTGGGGTTTATATTATATGTGTAGTGGTCTGAAGTATATATATCTGCCCCCCCCATATCTGTTCATATAAGTGTCCCTAAGGCTGGGTTCACACGGGGCGGATTTGCTGCGGAAATTCCGTGCGGAATTTTGCCGCGGCAAATCCGCCTGCGGCCGCTAATCTTGGGATTAGCCAGCCATGTGGACGAGATTTCGCAGACGCCGCTGCGGCGAGGATTTGCCGACCGCAGCATGTCCATTTTTTTTTTTTTCTCTCCCATAGAGAAGAGCGCGGCCGCAGCGGAAGAGCGAGCGGCCGGCCCACTTCAAAGCCGCCGCAGGTTTTGCAGCAGTGGTTCTCCCGGCAGAAATCTCACGATTTTTCGCTGCGGCCAAACCGCGAGATTTTCGCCGAGAACCCGCCCTGTGAGAACCCAGCCTAAGGGCTCACACCCACTTGCACTTTTCTAACTCTGCGATATCGCTGCGTTTCCTTTAACACGATTATCAATGGGACTCTTCAATGTTAAAAACGCATTGCAAGTTGGCGCTTTGCGATTTTTGTACAATGCGTTTTTAGCATTAGAAAGTCCCATTGGCGATCGCGTTTAAAAAAACGCAGCGATATCGCAGCGTTACAAAAACCCAAGTGGGTGGGGGCCCTAAATGTTTCTCATGTCTTTAATGTGGATGCACTGGGCAATTGTCTTGTCAGTGATATATGTGTATTGCACAGCTGCAGCATATAAGAGGTTAATATCTGGGTATGTCTGGAAAATGTAACAATTTGTGTGTATCCAATGTTGTCATGTAAGCATGAAAGATATATGTGTTTGCAAGGTGTGCAGATGGGTTGTTGGAGTCTGGAGTCTTTGCCAAGCAGTCAGTCAGTGTAGTCAGCCCATCAGACAGCGAGTGAGCCTGCAAGTCTACATGTGGGCAGGAGATATCCCCACCTAGGTTTATCCAATATGGAAGAGCAATATGTCCATCTACTTTAAATAGAAAATACCCCGTCTTATCCCCAGTTGGCATAGAGTTAATAAGCTACCATGGAAGGATTGAGAGAGTGCCATAATAGACAACTAAACAGTGAGTGTTGGCCGGTAGAGAGAGTGAGAGAAGTCGCCTGGGAGAGTGATCCTACAGATAACCAGGACTGTGTGTATCAAGATGCCCTGAGTTGCCTCCATGCCTCCTCACAAATAGAAGTTGTCTTAATGCCAATCCTTCATGTCAAGGACTGTTGTGTATTATCCCTGCTGGATGTTCCAGTAAAGAAAGGCTTTACCAACCGTTCCCGGTTTAGTCTATTCACAGTACAGCCCTGTGTGTGTGGACTATTTACTGCACCATCGTCAGAGTTCACCACAGTATATAGAATGATGGCGTCACCCGTGACAAATACTGAAACATCATCACTACAGAGTTTTATACAGGTAACCGCATCCCTAACGTTGCCTGGAGAGGCCTGCCAGGGCCTTGGTAGAGGGTGGCACGCATCCCGCAGGGGAGGAGATGGTAGTGCCACCGTGACATCCCTAAGAGCTACCCCACCATCTCCTCAGCTGTAGGTCCTGCGCCTCGGTCACTGCATATATATCAGGTATACATAGCCCATAGTATTCCATAGGTGTAACCATATGCCTCCATTTTTTCATGGAGGCACACTTGACTCTCAACACTTTAGGATGACTTTTCATAGTTTGTTTGACATTTCAATTGCTTTATGATGGCTTTTGTTGTGTTAAAGCGACTGTCCAAGATAAAAATTCAAAAAAAAAAAAAATGGGTCCCCCGCATTGAAAAAAAATACAGAGCTCCTACTCACTTCTCGCCACTCCCTGCTGTTTCCCCGTTGCCACTACGCTGTGTCTCCTCACTGACGTGTGGTCTACAGGGTGCAGCAGCCTGCGTATGGGACGTCGCATTACACAAATTATACAAAACAAGGACATCATACCATGTTTCTCCAAAAATAAGGCACTGTCTTATATTAATTTTTGCCCTAAAAGAGGCACAGTGACTTATTTTCAGGTAGTGTCTTAATACTTACCTCATAGGCGCCGTCCTGGTCCCTCTTGCTGCTCTCCAGGTGCAGTCTTCCATGTCATCCTCAGCAGTGACAGAGCATTCTCTTCCTGGTAACATGGGTTGAATAACCTGCCTCCAGCAAGAGATTTCTGTGATTGTCTCAGGACTGCGGTCTCAGCCAATCACAGACGGCTCTTAATGACTCAATCACAGCCAATCAATGGAGGACATCACTGGAGAGCAGCAAGAGGGACCATGATGGTGCCTAAGAGGTGAGTATTATTTTTTTTCATTTAGTGTAGCTAGGGCTTAATATCAGGCAATGGTTTTTATTTCAAGCAGGGTAGGTCTTATTTTGGGGGAACACGGTAGGACAGAAGAATTCGCAGAGTGGTGTCTCAGTATAGGAAAAATGCATACAGTGATGTCATAGTACAGGAATGATACAAAACAGTGACATCACAGTACATGAAAAATTATATAATAATAATCTTTATTGGTATAGCTTATTACGCAGCACTTAAAAATGAATACAGTGATGTCACAATACAGATATTATAGAAAACAGTGACATCACAATGCAGGAAGAAGTCACACGAAAAAAGTCACCCTGTGACCTCACAGCATATAAAACAGACATACAACCCCAATTCCAAAAATGTCGGGGCGCTGTGTAAAATGTTAAGATAAAAAGAATACAATGATTGGGAAATCTCACATAACCGTATTTATCCACAATAGAACATAGAACACATATCAAAAGGGAGGGGGAAGGGAGGCATGCTCGGTAAGGTCAGTTACTCGAGCGAGCCTCGCTCATCTCCAGTAACTGCCTTCTCCTCTGAGTGTGCTCGGGGGGGAAAGGGGGAGTGGTGGAGGAGAGCAGGGAGGGGGGAGAGTGAGAGAGATCTCTCTCTACCCTGCTACCCCCTGCCGTTCACCCGCTTGGAGGAGAAGGCAGTTACTGGAGATGAGCGAGGCTCGCTCGAGTAACTGACCTTACCGAGCGTGCTCGCTCATCTCTAGTTACTAATGAAAAACAGCTGGAGGGTCAATGACTATGTATAAAATTAGCATGTTAGAGAGGCAGAGTCTCTCAGAAGCAAAGATGTCCAGAGGTCACCAATCTCTGAAAATTGTGGTACAATTTGATCAAAATGTTCCTCAATGTAAAATTGTGAAGACTTCGAATATCCCCCCATCTACAGCACATAATATCATCAGAAGAGTCAGAGAAGCTGGAGAAATTCATGTGCACAAGTCAACGGTCAGTATTGGATGCTCGAGATCTACAGGTCCTCAGGGTCACTGCGAGGAATACTTCCAGAAGTCATTGTCTGTGAATACAGTCTGCCGTGCAATCCACAAATGCAAGTGGAAGCGGCATCATGTAAAGAAGAAGCCGTATATCAACACAATCCAGAAATCCCGACCTCTTCTCTGGGCCAAAACTCATTTAAAATTGACTGAGGCAAAATAGAAAACTGTTGTGTGGTCAGATGAATCAAAATGGTAAATTACTCTTGGAAACCATGGATGCCGTGACCTGGGGACTCAAGAGGAGGGGGGGCCATCCAGCTTGTTATCAGCGTACATTTCACAGCCCGCATCCCTGATGGTATGGGGTGGCATTAGTGCCTAAGGCATGGGCAGCCTACACATCCTAAAAGGCACTATCAATTCTGAGCAGTATATAAAGACTGTAGAACATCTGCTCCACCCAGACCTCGTCTCTTTCAGAGAAGACCTTGAATATTTCAGCAAGACAATGCTAACCCATCACAGCAGTCCGGGGGTAAACCGGCCGCCGGCAGTCCGGACCTTTCACCAACAGAACACATTAAGCGCACTATGAAATGAAAAATCCAGCAAAGACGATCCAGAAGTGATGAACAGGTAGGATCCTCCATCAGACCAGAATGGGACAACATTCCTCTCCCAAAACTCCAACCATTGGTCTCCTCACTTCCCAGATGTCTACAGACTCATGTATAAAGAAGAGGAGATGCCACACAATGGTAGACATGGCCCGCCCCAAGTTTTATGAGATGTGTGGCTGCCATCAATTTCTAAATGAGTTCATTTGCATGAATTAAATGGAATAGTGTCTCCCTTTCACCTTCGGATATGCTCTGTTGTGAATATTGATTTGGGATAAAATAGGGTTTATGGGATCTCCAAATCCTTAGGTTCTTTTTTTCTTTCCATTTATTTGCATTTCACGCAGCGTTCCAACTTTTTGGGAATTGTGGTTCTATATTGCAGGTATAATGCACATATGTTATCACGGTACAAGGATAATGTGGCGATATCAAGGCGATACCCCCTAGAGGAGGGTCATGTGCACAGCAGGATTAGGTGCGTATGAGAGCAAAATTGGAAACAATCAGCATTTTCCCAAATTTCCCTTTTATCGCGATCACCTTGGCTGGGTGGAGCCGGGCCCGTAGCAGCAGCTGTGGTAGTTATGGCTGTAGTGCCTTGTCTCCTCTTGGTTATAAGGCCGGAGACTGGCCACAAGCATAACCAGTGATCAACAAGAACATTATTCAGATGGAACCCTGGAAAGAACCAGAGACGTTAATGAGTCAAGCGGAGGAGACGTTGGTCTCTGATTGGAACTACGTCAAATGGAGACCAAAGTGGCCTCTGCTAGACTCATTAAAGGGGTTCTGACATAAAAAAAAAATTTTACTTACCTTTCCTGGCCAGGACCGATCGCCAGGCATGTCCCCTGCATTGGGCATCTTTTTCTGTGGCTTCTAGAAGCAGGGCTGGAGTGGTCAAAATGAGTTCTGCGCATGCGCTGTGGAGAGGCGGCCCCTCCTGACTCCTGTCAGAGGGCACCTGTCTTCTGCGCATGCGCGGATTCCCGGAGAGGAGCGGCTCTTCGGAGGAAGAAGAAGAGCCTGCTGGTAGATGATCCCGCTGCATAACAACAACAGGAAAAAGGGTAAGTGTAAGATTTTTATGCTTTAGCCGCCATTAATCGTGGGTTTCCTGTGTCCATTAGGCAGACCAGGGAACAATGGCTGCTAATGCATAAAACTCTGATTGGTGTCAGAACCCCTTTAAGGTTCATGGTTCTATCTGAAAACTATTTTCAGAGATGGAACCCTCCGAGAAAACACTCACTTGCTTTGCTGTGGATTCTCCGTGCGCAACTTCCACACAGAAATTCCACAGAATTTACAGTAGCAGGATGCCTGTAAATACTGAAGTATTGCAGTGTATTATATATATGATCAGATGATCACAGGTTCAAGTCCCCTATGAGGACTAAAGAAAAAGTAAACATAAGATTCATTACTTTGTTAGCTATTAGTAAATGTAATAATATTAAAAGCTTAAAATAAAACCTTTTCCCACTCGTCGCATCAAAAAAAATAATGGTATTGCTGAGTCCGTGAAAGGACAGTTTATTAAAATATTACATTATTTATCCGTCGTGGTAAATGCCGTCAGAAAGGAAAAAATACACATTTCCAGAATTACGCCTTTTTGTTCAAGCGTCTCAATGATAAAATTCTGTGTTTTTTCCCATTTCACCCCACTTAGAAATTGTTGCAAGGTTTCCAATACATCATATGATATATTAAATACTGTGTTTCCCCCGAAAATAAGACCCTGGCCTTTATAAATGTTTTCCCTAAAAGGAGCATAGGGTCGTATTTTCGGGGCATGTCTTATCATACTTACCTAGCCGACGCCGTCTGGGTCCCTCCCGCTAGTCTCTAGAGCTCTATCTCTCTTGCTTCAGTCCTCAGCCGCCGAAAGAAGATCGCTTGCTGGTAACAGGGTTCGTAAACCCCGCCTCCAGCAAACGATGGCTCTGATTGGTTCTTCAAGCACTGCATTGATTGGCTCAGTCGAGGCACTCGAGAACCAATCAGAGACATTGCTTGCTGGAGGCGGGGTTCGGGATTTTTCTACGGTATGGATTGCAGCTAGGGCTTATTTTGGGGTAGGGCTTATATTTCAAAAATCAGCATAGGGCTTATGTTAGGGGCAGGTCTTATTTTTTGGGAAACATGGTGGTACCATTGAAAAATACAACTTGCTCCATAAAAAACACAAGCGTTGATGTAGCGATGTCACTGGAAAAATGTTAAAAAATAGTGATTATTTGAAAGTGGGGAGGAAAAAATGAAAATGAAAAAGTGAAATAGGGTTGCAGCGGGAAGGGGTTAAAGGGGGCTCCCCAACTCAGAAAGTGATGGCGTATGACAGACGCTGACTATGCACATTTGACATATCGGTATATTGGCCAGACCCACCAATATCAGTCAGAGCCGCCACTCATCTAATGTCTATGGGGCTCCGAATCATTTCGACCCGTGACTCCAATAATACCATTATTATTATGGGATTACTGTTTATGCCATTCTGTATAATAGTCAAGATAAGAAATTCTAAAATAATGGCCTGATGTGTCACATCTGCAACATTTTGCTACTTCTGCAAATTGCTAGTAAAAAAAGAGAATCTACAATCGCAGGTATGTCCCGTGAGTAAAGTGCCTCAAATACTTACTGTCTCTACAGTCACTATAGTGCACCCACATACAGTAATGCCATTATTAAATACACAAGAATTTACAACACATACATGTTAAAAACCTTGATTTACATTTATTCCTCTCAATTATTGTGTTTTTTTACTTTGATCGGACATAGTAACATAAGAAAAAACAATGCTGTCAGAAGTGGGATTCGAACCCACGCCTCCAGAGGAGACTGCGACCTGAACGCAGCGCCTTAGACCGCTCGGCCATCCTGACTGTGCAGAGAGCTGAGCAGCGCACAGTGTAGAGTCTGTACGGCGCGGTCACGTGTCTCCCCGCCTGCCCTTGCTCAGTGTGTATAGGACGAGCCGAGTAGTGACCGCGCTCAGTGCAGGTGGCGGCCGGCGGGCTGTGGAGGTGACTGGATGCCGCAGCCTGGCCGCACCGCTGGCGCCTCTACAGGCGGTCGTGGCTAAGACGGGCAGCTACTGTGACGCAACAGGATGTCAGCGGCGGTCTGTTGCTAGGTAACGCTGAGACGCTTTGTACCGGCAGGGGACGCACGTGTCGCCGTAACATATTGTATGACAGTACCACTCTAAACAGCGCCAGCTAGTGGCCCGACACAGTGCCATACAGTACCCCCAGGAAAAGTCCCAGCATCAGAGCGCCCCCACACAATGCCCGTGCTAGACTGTGCCCCTATAGAGAGTGCCAAGCCAGTGTGCCAGCCTGTGTGCCCTCATGCACAATGCTAGCCAGAGTGTCACAAAATGCTGCCAATAACAGTGCCATTCAGGGCCCCCTGATCAGTTCTATCCAGAGTGCCCCCATAAAGTGACAAGTCACATGACCCCATTTACAGTGGAAACTAGAGAGTGCTAGACCGTACCCCCATAACTGGCGCCAACCATAGAGTGCCCCATAACTAGTGCCAACCACAGAGTGCTCGACTGTACCCCCATAACTAGTGCCAACCACAGAGTGCTCGACTGTACCCCCATAACTAGTGCCAACCACAGAGTGCTCGACTGTACCCCCATAACTAATGCCAACCACAAAGTGCTAGACTGTACCCCAATAACTTGTACCAACCACAGAGTGCTCGACTGTACCCCCATAACTAATGCCAACCACAAAGGGCTAGACTGTACCCCAATAACTTGTACCAACCACAGAGTGCTCGACTGTACGCCCATAACTGGTGCCAACCATAGAATGCCCCATAACTAGTGCCAACCACATAGTGCTCGACTGTACCCCCATAACTAGTGCCAACCACAGAGTGCTCGACTGTACCCCCATAACTAGTGCCAACCACAGAGAGCCCCATAACTAGTGCCAACCACAGAGTGCTCGACTGTACCCCCATAACTAGTGCCAACTACAGAGTGCTACACTGTACCCCCATAACTAGTGCTAACCACAGAGTGCCCCATAACTAGTGCCAACTACAGAGTGCTCGACTGTACCCCGCATAACTAGTGCCAACGACAGAGTGCTTGACTGTACCCCCATAACTAGTGCCAACCACAGAGTGCTAGACTGTACCTCCATAACTAGTGCTAACCACAGAGAGCCCCATAACTTGTGCCAACCACAAAGTGCTAGACTGTACCCCCATAACTAGTGTTAACCACAGAGTGCTCGACTGTACCCCCATAACTAGTGCCAACCACAGAGTGCTAGACTGTACCTCCATAACTAGTGCTAACCACAGAGAGCCCCATAACTTGTGCCAACCACAAAGTGCTAGACTGTACCCCCATAACTAGTGTTAACCACAGAGTGCTCGACTGTACCCCCATAACTAGTGCCAACCACAAAGAGCCCCATAACTAGTGCCAACCACAGAGTGCTAGACTGTAGCCCCATAGCTAGTGGCAACTAGAGAGCCCCAAAACTAGTGCGAACCACCAGAGTGCTAGGCTGTACCCCCATAACTTGTGCCACCCACAGAGAGCCCCATAACTAGTGCCAACCACAGAGTGCTAGATTGTACCCCCATAACTAGTGCCAACCACAGAGTGCTAGACTGTACCCCCATAACTAGTGCCAACCACACAGTGCTAGACTGTACCCCCATAACTTGTGCCAACCACAGAGTGCCCCATAACTAGTGCCAACCACTGAGTGCCCCATCACTAGTGCAAACCACAGAATGCTAGACTGTATCCTTATAATTAGTGCCCACCACAGAGTGCCCCATAACTTGTGCCCACCACAGAGTGCCCCACAACTTGTGCCAACCGCAGAGTGCCTGACTGTACCACCATAACTAGTGCCAACCGCAGAGTGCTCGACTGTACCACCATAACTAGTGCCAACCAAAGAGTGCCCCATAACTAGTGCCAAACGCAGAGTGCTAGACTGTACCATCATAACTAGTGCCAAACACAGAGTGCCTAATAACTAGTGCCAACCACAGAGTGCTCCATAACTAGTGCCAACCACAGAGTGCTCCATAACTAGTGCCAACCACAGAGTGCTAGACTGTACCCCCATATCTGGTGCCAACTACAGAGTGATCCTATAAACAGCACTCTTTTATGTGTTGTTCGGTAAAGTAGAGTTTTTTTCAACTTTTCAACCATCCACTGGAGGGACCCCCACCGATCCTGAGAATGAGGGGACCTGTGTGCCCCACCTCTGGTAACAGCAGTATCGCTGCTCCACCCGGACACACGAAGCACTGGCCACGCCTGCTGCCGTCCATCCATGTCAGTGGGGCTGAGTGGCCAGTGCTGTGTTCAAAGCGACGTCACTCCGGTCAGAGCAGCAAAGCAGAAGGCATGTTCTTAGAGTCAGACCCCACCGATCAGCCAGGCAATCCCTGTCCTGTGGAGAGGGAATAATGTTTTTTAGTGGAATACCCCTTTAAATGGTTGTCTGACCAAAAAAAACAAAAACTGATCCCACCTTCTGACCGCCAGAGCTGTTTCCTCTCTCCGCTGACGGGTGACGTGGGGCTTGTTTTTTAGGGGATGGTCTCTGATCTTTACCATTTTGGAGTTTATACGACTTATTGATCGCTTCTACATTTTTTCTTGGAGATGGGTTGTCCAAAAAATTCCACTTTGGTGTTTTATTTCTGACAGCGCTCAGCATGCGGGATAAATAATGCGTTATTTTGGTAGATGGCACTTACGGACGCAGCGACACCAAATGTCATTAGTAGAGATGAGGGAAAGTACTCCTTTGGAGTAATTACTCGATCGAGCACCGCGATTTTCGAGTACTTCCGTACTCGGGTGAAAAGATTTGGGGGGCGCCGGGGGGCGGGGGGAGGCAAGGCGGAGCGAGGGGTAGCAGCGGGGAACAGGGGGGAGCCCTCTCTCTCTCCCTCTCCCCCCCACTCCCCGCTGCAACCCCCCCACTCACCCACGGCGCCCCCCGAATCTTTTCACCCGAGTACAGAAGTACTCGAAAATTGTGGCGCTCGGGCGGAAAAGGGTCGTGGCCGAGTAGGTTCGCTCATCTCTAGTCTTTAGTTTTTTTGTTTAGATTTTTTTATTCTAAGGGCGGAAAAAGAGCATTTTAGTCCGGCTGCACACAGGCGTATTTGCATTGCAGAATCCAGAACGGATGTCCGCCTCTGGATTCCGCAGCGACTGCCGCCCATAACACGCTATTGAAAACCCCTTTTTTCTGCACCCAAGTGGAAATCAATTGCGATTTTCCGCTCGCAGAGGAAAAATCACAGCATGTCCTATTTTTGCGCAGATTCTGCGTGGACGGCTTCTGTTGAAGTCGATGCGGAAGGGTCACGGATTCTGTGTAATTGCTAGGCGATTATACAGGAAAAGCAGCCATTTAAAGAAAAATCTGGGCATGTCCGACGGCTCGCTGAGCGGACCATCCGCAGTACAGAAAAGAAGAAAAGACAGGTACATGCCCATGCCAGCCGGGGACAGGGTCAGATTCTGCTGCGGGCTCCTGCATGCGGAATTCAACTCGGTCGTGTGCAGCCGACTTTATTAGAGCATAGGACCATCTTAATAGGTAGAAATACATGGCAGCCCTGGGGGTCCTTTCAGGTAATTTATTAATTACCCCCCCCACCAAGCCTACCGACCTTAGAAGGCTCATTCGACCTTGAGCCTGCTACCTGAACCTGCAACCTTCAGGTCGTGAGCGAGAGCTTCGGACTGCACTTCTGCTGCTTTAATACTCTGCGCCACACAAGATGAATGGTGTGAAGACTGATCGTAGCAGTTGTCAGCAGGCTTCAGATGTTAAGAGACAGCTAGCACCCACCACTCCACACAAACACCTCGACGCACAGGTACGCCCTTTAGCATCAAGGGGTTAATGGGAGTGCAGTCAGCTGCCCTCGAATACCAGCATAGGTCATCAATTGTCGGTCGCTCGGGATCCCCGCCAATCAGCTGATATCAGGCCATTTCTTATTACGGACAACTCAGTGCACATTGCAGTGGTCCGGGTCGGTATTGCAGTGCGCCTGCAGTTACCAACCTGAGACACTGCACTACGGACGGAGCTGTCCGCTTCTAGCTCTGTCTGTAGTAACAGTTGGCTCGGTATCAGCTGATCTTTGGAGATCTTCAGCAGCAGACCCCCGAGCGTCCGCGGTCATCCGCTGTACGTAAAAAGCAGATATGCAGAGTTGCCGGCCGGGGTCACAGACGGAATCCGCTGCAGGAAGCCACTTGCGGGATCTGGCTCCGCCACGTGCAGCCAGTCTGAAGGAGATATTTGAAAAGCCACAGCAAACTCAGCTACATGCAGACATACCGTAAGGCCGGCTTCACACAGGCGAGAAAATCACGCAAGATTCGTGCGTTGCGAGTCGTACACATGAGCGATACGGGAAACGAATCGCGGCCCGTCCTGTCTTTGTGCTCTCGCATTGCAGAGGCGCGCGATGCAAGGTTCTCCCATTGAAAACAATAGGAGAAACTCTGCACTCCTCCGCTGCGGCACAGGCAGGGGATCAATACTTCCCCCAAGTGATACGAGGTGGCTTTGTTCCAAAACTCCTTGCATGTGCGGCAAAATCGCATGTTGGCGAGAGTGATAAATATCGCGCTCGCCCGTGCGAAGTCAGCCTAAGGGTGCGTCCACATGTGGTGGGTTTACCATGGATTTTCCGGTGTTGAAAAACCAGTAAATACGCACCATTTTGGTGCAGATCTGCAACAGATTTCACCCCTTCAGTTTGATTGAAAGGGTGAAATCTGCTGCAGATCAGCAGCGTGTGAACACACCCAAAGAGTATGCCCACATGGGGCAGATCTGCCGCACCCCAACTGCCCAGAGTGACTGCAGCCTAGAATACTTTAACCAAAAAATACAAGTTAACAAAAACATTTTTCCCCCAAAAATGCAAATAATACATAATTGATGTCGCTCCATCTGTAACTACCCGTGCTGGAAAACGAAGTAGAACCTTCCTTCTGAAACGCGTCAGGCGGACTAATACCGAGGTGGGCAAAATCAATGGTGCAATTTTCCACCCAGCCTCGCAGCGCTAAGAAAAATCAGCACTATTACCATTGTTTTCAATGGGGTCAGCAGCAGAGTCGGCCCCTATTGAAAACATAGGGAGTACATCGCGCCCACAGCAGTGGCAGAGGTCCGTGATGCTGTCCCATTGCTTTCAATGGGGCCGATGCTGCTGCCACCCCATTGAAAGCAGTGGAATGAAGGCATTAGCTGCAGCAATGATTTTCAGGGGGCGGGGCTTGAAATACAAGCCCTACCCCGAAAATTATCCCTAGCTGTAAAAAAAAGTAAAAAATAAAACATTAACCCCTTAGTGACGGAGCTTTTTTGTTTTTTTCCATTTTTGTTTTTTCCTACTCCCTTTTAAAAAATCGTAGCTCCTATATTTATCCATCGACGTCGCTGTATGAGGGATTGTTGTTTTTTGCGGGACGAGTTGTATTTTTCAATGGAACTATTTATTGTATCATATAATTTACTGAAAAACTTTTTAAAAATTCTTAGCGGAGAGAAATGGAAAAAAAAGACATTCCACCATCTTTCGGTGCGTCCTGTTTCTACGGCGCACAAACTGCAACAAAAACGACCTGATATTTTTATTCTATGGGTCAGTACGATTGCTACGATACCAAACTTGTATAGTATTTTTTTGCTGTAGTACTTTAATTTTTTTTTTAAAGATATTTAATTTTTTTCAATTATTTTCTGAGGTCATTTTGTGCGCACAATACCTTTTTTATTTTTCCGTCGACGTAGTTGACCTAGGGCTCATTTTTTGCGGGATGTCCTGAAGTTTCCGATAGTATCAATTTGGAATACATACGACTTTTTGATCGCTTTTTATTGCGTTTTTTCTGGGAGACAGGGTAACTAAAAAAGTGTATTTCTGGCGTTCTTTATTTATTTTTTTTTAGACGTTCACCGTGCGGGAAAAATAATGCACTACTTTGATAGATCTGACTTTTACGGACGCGGCGATACCAAATACATATTTTTATTTTATGATTTTGATTTTTTAATAATAGATATGGCAAAAGGGGGGTGATTTAAACTTTTATAACTTTTTTTTTAACAATTAACCCCTTAATGACATGGCCTATTTTGGCGTTGAGGACCAAGTGATTTTTTTCGTATTTTTCCATCTCCATTTTTCAAAAGCCATAACTTTTTTATTTTTCCGTGGACGCGGCCGTATAAGGGCTTGTTTTTTGCGTGGCGAGCTGTAGTTTTTATCGGTGCCACTTTGGGGTACGTAGACAATATCGTAAAATTTAAAAAAAATTTTTTTATGATAACATGGAGATAAACTGCATCAATTCTGCCATAGATTTCTTTTTCTTTTTTTTACAGCGTTAATCATGCAGCATAAATGACACACAAAATTTTTTCTGCGGGTCGGTACGGTTACAACGATACCAAAATTGTTATTATTTTTTAGGTTTTTACACTTTTTTGCAATAAAACCCCCTTTTTTTTGGAAATCTTTTTTTTTTCTCTATAGCTGCATTCAAAGTCCTGTAACTTTTTTTTATTTTTATGTACGGAGCTCTATGAGGGCTTATTTTTTGCGAGACGAGCTGTAGTTTTTATTGGTACCATTTTGGTGAATGTACGGCTTTTTTGATCACTTTTATTGCACTTTTTGGGAGGCAAAATGCTAAAAATTTGCATTTTGCCTCTGTTTTTTAGCTTTTTTTTTTACGCTTTTTGTCGTACAAAATGAAAAGTGTGTTCAACTTTTTGTACACGTCGTTACGGACGCATCAATACCCAATATGTGGGGTTTTCATTTTTTTCCCCTTTTTTTATGCTAATATTAGAAAAAGCATAAAAAAAGGGTGTTTTTTTACATTTTTTTTTACATTTTTCTTTTTTTTACATTTTTCTTTTCTTTTTTTTACACTATTTGAGTCCCTCTGAGGGACTTGCAGCAGTATGCCTATGATCGCTGTGATAAGGCATGGCAGAGCTACTGCTCTCCCATGCCTTATCGCCTATACAGCGATTATAGGCACAGGCAATACAGGACGCCAGTGTCTGGCGTCCTGTTGCCATGGCGACAGGCCGGGCTCTCGCGATGACATCGCGAAAGCCGGCCGGAGACACAGAGGGATCGCGATCCCTCTGTGAACTCTTTCCCTGCCGCGATCTACTTAGATTGCGGCAGGGAAGGGGTTAACAGCGGGGCGGCGCATCTCTGATGCCCCCCCGCTGTTGCAGCGGGACGCCGGCTGTGACTGACAGCCGGCTCCTGCTGCGGGATAGCGCGGGATCTTATGTGATCCTGCGCTATCCCCAGGACGTACCGGTACGTCCTGTTGCGGGAAGTACCAGGCTCCCAGGACGTAACGGTACGTCCTGGAGCGGGAAGGGGTTAAAAAAACTTTATTGATTTTTTTTTTTTACATTACTTTGAAGTCCCCCTGGGGGACTTTAACATGCGATGCTTTGATCGCTCCTGCAGTATGACGTAATGCTTTAGCATTACGTCATACTGCTTTTTTACAGGCAGTCTTTTAAGCCACCCTGTGTGGATGGCTTGATAGGCAGTCTGCTAAGGCAGCCCTGGGGCCATTCACTAGGCCCCCGGCTGCCCTGACACCTGCACGGATCCCCCGATCTCACTGTGGGGGGGCCGTGCGGGCTGTTCGGGGGATTTAAATGCCGCTGTCAGAATTGACAGCGGCATTTAAAGGGTTAATAGCCGCACTCGGCCTAACGGCCGAGCACAGCTATTGCCCGCGGTTGTCAGCTGTAATAAACAGCTGATGCCCGCGCTGTATGGAGGGAGATAGCGCCACTACCTCCCTCCATACACGTCCTGCAACAGCAGGATGTAGTTTTACAATAGGGCTGTCACTAAGGGGTTAACTCACCTAGACGAGTTGTCTGGGATTCCTTCCTGCCTGCGGGGACCGTTATTGAATGACAGCTGAGTGCTGCCTGTGATTGGTCACAGCGCTCAGCCAATCAGAGGCAGAGCTCAGCCATTCATTGAATTCAATGAATGACTGAGAGCTGCCTCTGATTGGTCACAACGCTCAGCTATTCAGAGGCAGCGCTTTCTGGAGGCGGGGATTTTTCAATCCCCAAGAGAAGAATTAACAGCTTACTCCTTTTTTCTATGTACGTGGATTTCCAATCCCTGCATGAAAAAAATGTGTGCCGTAATACTATGATGCAGATTATTTAGCAAAAACGCCTCTCATCACTTCTGTAAAGTAGCGATCCTCCGGCGCGGCATTCAGGCGCGTTAGAGGACTGGCAAATGTTTCCCATTGTTTTCAATAGGGGAGACCTTGCATCGCGCTCGGGTACAAATCGCACGGCAGCCAATGTCTTGTACTGTCCCATTAAAAACAATTGGCGATGCGTTCCAAGGAATGTGAAAAGTTAGGACATGACACTTATATATATGACTCCGTTCAAAAGAATGGGGCTCAGATTCGCGCAAGATCTGTGAGTCTCGCAACTCACAAATCTCACACGAGATTCTCAGCCATGTGAAACCGGCCGGGCTCACATGGCCGTATATAGAGTCCGCTGCCCGGTCATGACCCTGCGTACGGCCACGTAATTGTATTGCGTATGACGGCATACTCACGCAGGCGGTCATGTAATTGCGTATGGGCTGCAGGTATATCAATGGGCTCGATGTTGCGGATATCCACGGTAAAATAGTACATGCTGCGTTCTATTTTCTGCGAGTGGATTATACAACTCCGACCCGCTAATCCAATGTATTTGATTGAATAGCGTATTACCCCAGATGACAAGCGGAATCCGGAATTCAAATCCGGTGTGAGACCGGCCTTAGTGGGAAGGGGAGGTCTTGACTGAGGATTAAAGCAGCTTCACCCATAAGCATAATGAGGGCATGTAATCAAGAGAAAGATATGTTCATTAGCCCTTAAATACGAATGACACACCCACTGCAGTGTGAGCGGACGTCTAATGCAGAAGACATCACCTGTAATTTGTTTGCTGGTTACCTGAAAAGAATGCTACCCTGATGCCGGAGGGCAGGGCAGGCGAGGGCTTAATGAAATCATTACTGTAACATACATATAAAATGTTAATTGTGAAACAAAACTTGTTCTATTAGTACAATGTAAAGAGAAAAATGTACTTGGACATCTGACAATATTTTTGGTCTAATTTCTGACAATTTAAGTATTTAACATTTTATTTGAAGGGGTTTTCCTGTTATGAGCTATTGATGGCTGGTCCTCAGGATAGGCTGTCATTAGCAGAGCGATGAAGATCCGTGACGCCATCAGTCAGCATCTATTTTATCAGCATCTTTAAACACTTGTGAAGTAAATCCAATACATGGGCCTTATGATAAAAACATGGATGCTCCTGGCCCTCTCATCTAGACCAGGCCCATTACCCGACAGGGATGAGTCGCCAATTCATCTTGGGTCTTTCTAGGTCAAAGGCTCTCCGTGTTCGGCTCTTCACCCTTGCAGGCTTTGTGCGCCCCATGGATTCTTTCCCCGGGGTTCTGTCTTTAGGACACTGTCTTCTATGTGCACAATTAACCAATTTTGTGAACACCTTGCTCCCAAGACAGGTGTGTAGAAATCTCACTTCATTCATAATGTTGGAGATGTGAGCTGAGGGAAGTATCCACCTTTATATTTGGTGGTGTAGTGACAAAATTGCCCCCTTCTAGAAGGTTGTAAATCGGTTACACAACCAAGTCTCCTAGACTTCCCCGGATATTCCCCTCCTTTCTATGATCCCAGGATCTCTCTTTTCTACGATGAAGAGCCTCTTATGATTTTTTTTCTCCAGGCAGCATGGCTCACTATTTCAAGGCATTGGAAGTCCTTCTAAAGTCCTCCTTTACAGGACTGGTTGAACACACTTTCAGATATTTATAGGATGGAGGATCTCTTGGCTGATGGCATGAACAGGACAGATTATTAAACTGTGGACCCCGTGGATCTTATTTAAGGAATAGGGGGCTTCCAATGTTGGCTTTTCGAGGTTTTTCGACTCCTTTTCTTTGCTCTCCTATTGTGTCGTTTTAGTCGGGGCAACCACTGGTGGTTTTCTCCTCTTCCCTACTTTCTTCACCTCCCTGGTTATTTCCCTCTTCCTTTTCTTTCGTCTCTCCCTCTTTAATCTTTTAGAGCTTGTTATAAGTTTACCAAGCGGAGTGATCCTTCTGAGTTTCATATGTTTTGCTGTGTGCAGATCGTTGCCGTCTTGTTCTGCTTTTGTGTTGTTCCATAACTACTTCCTTGATTGAACTATAAACACTTGCCATGATCTTCAAGCGTTTTCCCAAGTGTTTCTTATGTCCTTTTTTATTTTGCAGTGTTTTATACATATATATTTTTTTTTTGGTGTACAAAAGCCTGTGTGAAAAAATGCCAGAGAAAAACCCCAAAATGCTGAAAACCAAAACACTAGGGGGAATTTATCTAGACAGGCGTTTCATATACCTATACAGATATAAGCAGCACTGCAGTAAGAGGTAATTGATTTCTTAAGAGGTGCATACCTCCTAATTAAGTAGGCGCATGTCTGTCCTCTGCGTGCCAGACAGTCAAATTTATGCCAGCTATTAGATCAGAACTATAATTTACACCAGCTGCTGTCCTTCATTTAAGGTCCCTTTACACAAGACGTTGCACCCGACAGTTGTCCGACAGTTTACCGCCTGACTATCGCTCATCTGCATGGAAGCAGAGCAAGATAGTCCATCTGCGTTGCCATGATCACTCCCTTTCCGGTGCTGAATGGAAAAATCATTCTGCCCCGTAACTTGGTGTAACCTGCTGAGTGGGTTGTGTTCAGTCACAAAGGTGAAGTTGCACCCATAGAGATATGCCTGCAGCTTCTGCAGGGCCCACACAATGGCCAGGCATTCCTTCTCTATGGTGGTGTAGGCAGATCGAAAGCTCAAATCATCCCCTGATCCGGTCTAAAGACTCCCGCACTCTACAATACCCACGCACACTCACTGCCACCACCAGCTTTTGTTTCCCAGGTAAGCTGGATCCCAGACTATGAATTATTAATACAATATCCGCAGTTATGGTTCGTTTTAAAATGGACAAGGTTCGACTAATAAATTGCAGATTTATTCTAAAAAAGACTAGCAGTGCTAAATATTTATATGTATGCAAGAATATACAGAAAAGGATGTTACAATGGAGATAATGTTTACAGTTATACACAACATACAGTACTTAAAATAAAACAAGGAAGAAATAAAGATTCAGGATGTTCGTACCAAGGTTCTGATTGTGTGGAATCACAAGGGAACAAACGGGAAAGTCCATACGCCATAGTCCACCTCCGAAGGTCTAACACTGGGTCTCTCTGACCATCCAGTTTTTAAAGTTTCCCCAGAACACACCTCCCCTCACCCCCTCTGAGGTCATTTAGAGAGGGGTGGGGTAAATGTATACGTACCTGTGAAAAACCATAATTCCTTATTTTGGCCATATCTCTGCAGGAGATTCTCCAACCGGGAGCATATTTTCAGTTATGATTTTATCTATTCAGTGATATCAAATTTGACACAGAAATTATAACCTGGTACGTGGGGGGTGTTCTGGGGCCCGCACCTTAATGAGTTTAGATGTATTTTATTCATCTGGCCCACCCCATTCACCAAATATAATTCATATTGGGCGAGGATATTCAGACGACTAATAATGCTTATTAAAAGATTTTTACCTAATTTGAATCTTGGAGCCGGGGCATCTGTGAGAATCCAGGATAATTTCCTTAGACTTCATTAACAAGTAAATGGTCACACAATTTCCTTATGCTAATTCTAAACTAAACAGACAGGAGGGCAAGAAGAATGGAAGGGGCTTATTCACTCTGGTCCAGGGTAAGCCCAGACAATTGCCTTTCTAAATGCAAATATTTAAAAGGCAGGGGGACCGAGAAACTTTACAAAATCTCTATATCACATACTGCTTCAGCCTTCTGCTCTCCAGCCTACAGAGCTGTCTCTCTGAAGGTCCTGGCAGAAGCATAACATATAGCAGTAATATTCATAGATAAATATATATGGGAACTTAACCCCACAGCCTAAAAATCCAAAAGACTTCACATCGAAGAAACTGCTTGTGTCTATCACCTCCTGATGAGGCTAAACTGTGATTCCGCAGCATTTTCCCTACATGTAAACATACCCCTAAAAGGAATCTGTCACCATCTTTTTTTCAACCCCTCTTTTTGCTGGCAGCACAAGGTGGTGACAGGCAGCTGGCTGCAGTGATCTCCCTCCTGTGTGGATCTGTGCAGTAGTTTGGGAGAAACTTGCATTTTATTAGTAGCCGCCAGATAGAGGACTAATCCTGGATATTCATGAACAGCAGACTAGCCACACCCACTCCGCTCTCCAGCCACTAATTAGCAGCTGTCTGTCCATGCTCAGTAATTGGCAGACAGATGTGGATCAGTGGCTGGAGGACCGGTGAGTGTGGCTACTGCAGCTTGTGAATATCCAGGACTATTTCCTGTAGTCCTGCTACTGTATGTGTGGCAGATGTGTGGGATAGTAGAAGGTCCGGTAGGGTGGAAAACACTCTTACTGGGCCACTCTGCATACTGGGACATAAAGGGGGATCCCCACTAGGGGAACCTGCTCTATTACATTCATATGCCCTAATGGGATGCCATCTTGGAACAACCCCTTTAAATGTTTTCCACCTGAGAGTCATCTTGTGTGTGAAGCTTCTGTGGCCCTAACAATGCTGCATCTACTGTGTGATATAAGACATTTATCTAATAGTAGATACTGTAATATTACAGCAGATCTCCACCTCAGCCAGGTCGCCTAGCCCTGTTTTCTAGTATCCTCTCAGATAATGATTTGATTGCCTCAGATTCTGAAAGTCATACATCTGTTTTTCAGGACGGAACTTGTTTTTGATGTATCACTCTTCTTCGTAGACAATGTCAAAAATAATGATTTGCCTCAGGGAGTCTATCGATAGACATAGTATTAACAGCAATAACATGCACTAATGCCCTCACATCATCCGGGTGGAAGAACTAGAAGGCTGCAGTCTAAAAAAAATGATGTCTTATGTATCTTAAGAGATTAATTAAATTTACGCAACTTTTTGTCTGACTATGACTGATTCAAGTATCGTTTATATACTAACGCATAATTAATAGAGATGAGCGAGTATACTCGCTAAGGCACATTACTCGAGTGAGTAGTGCCTTAGCCGAGTATCTCCCCGCTCGTCTCTAAAGATTCGGGGGCCGGCGCGGGTAACAGGTGAGTTGCGGCGGGGAGAGAGAGGGAGAGAGATCTCCCCTCCGTTCCTCCCCGCTCTCCCCCGCCGCCACGGAACAACTATTCAGTGACTATTCAGATGAGAGTTGCCCCCTGTAAAGTCACCTTTCTATAAAGTAATCTGAACCCCTCTGGAGTCCAGTGAGGGGCCCTCGGAAAGTGTTGGCACAGAAGCTGCAGGGGATTGGCAAGGTGTTGCTACATTTGTTTTTTTATAACACTGTAAAATGTTTATAGTAATGTTAAATGTTTAAACCTCTTTAAGTTCTATTAGCTATTAGTAAGGCTAGTGCGCTCATGTACAGAACGGATGTGTGCAGGAAGCAGACAGCTCCATTCACACTGCATTGGCCATGTTTGGTATTACAGGCAGAGTTCCAACTGACTTCAATAGGAGCTGCTGTGGAAATGGTTCTATGGGCAATTACAAAACAAGAAGTTGTAAAAACGATGCCCCACCTCTCTGACATCACTTCCTGCTCTACTGCTATTGGCTGAAGTTGCACCTCGTAAATTTTCTGCTCTGCCTTCCCTCTACCTCCTGCTCATGATACTGCTACCTTTTAGGTACTTCTCTTTGCTTTCTGGTACAAATGTAAGAGGAAGACGCTAAAAAGAAGCAGAGAGCTCTATGAAATTACCAGCACCATGTGCATAGTATAGGCCGGGAGCAGCAGAACAGGAAGTCAGTGAGGTGCAGCTCCAGGCAATAGCTGCAGGACAGGAAGTGATGTCATTTTAGTAATTATGAAAATTTGCCTGATTTTTAGGAGTTAGATATCCCTTTTTAGGATTTACCTACGTTATGTGCAGTGAAGTAACATTATATGACAATGTGACCAGCTCTGATTTTTTTTTTTGTGAGGCTACATTCTTAGGGTGAACGTGATATTGGGCTGAGAAACCCAGCCCTATATTGCTCTTGTCAGCGTGATTTTTATCCATGGATGCGAGTTGGTTTTCTCAGATTCACCTGTTTCTGGCAGACACAGGCATCATCCTATCTTCCCTGTAACTTGAGCTGCTCCACACTTCTTTCTAGCAATGCAAGGGTTATTTTCTCCAGTACTCCCAGTTCAGCTGTAGGGCATGGGCAATCGCCTCCCTATTTAGCTGAGCTGAGAATCCTCCCTAATTGCCTCAGTGTTGGTGTGTGTTGTGTCAGTCACCCAACTTGGTCTCTGTTCATGATAGTATTGCATGTTCTTGGCTTTCTGCTTTGGTCTGTGTGCGTTTGTTCATTTCCTTCCAGTCCTTGCATCAATCCTGTTTTTGTGGTAAATCAGCCCTGTTCTGTATTTAGTGCGTACTGCAGTGTGTCCTGTGTTCCTCTCCTGAGTCCCAAGGTGAAGAACGCAGGACATGCTTGTCAGGGCGTCTACCCCACTTCTAGTTATGGGTCTTACCATTTTTCTGTTTTACCTAGGGAGCCTTTTCCTATCTTATATTGCCAGGTTGGTGTCTTGTGTCCTAGCCTGCACTAGTTGTATCTTAGCTCTAGCCCCTGCTCATAGGTCTGTCTTATTCACAGTACCTCTGTCCATCAGGGTCAGGTCCCAACCACACTGGTTCCGGTCCAATCCTGGCACGGTGGGCCCACGCTCACCACCTGTAACAGTCCCATTGAAAACAATGAGCGATGCATTCCGAAGGATGCGAACAAAATAGGACATGCATTGATTTTCTACCTCTCAGCATCGCTCATGTCTATAACTACATTAAAAAGAATGAAGTTCACATTCGCATCTCGCAATGCACAAAACACGCAAGATTCGCATTTGTGTGAATGTAGCTTTTTTATAGCACGATGACAGTTACTTACCTTCCAGAGGGATCCAAGATATGTACCTTATTCTCCTTAAGAGTGTAATGTTACTTTAATGCTGAACCAATTTCTAGACTATCCCCCATTATCTTATAAATGTTTAAGCCCCATTATTTTGTTGGTTCCCGTGCGAGTTGAGGCATATAGTTGTCTTTCAACAGCTCAAAAAAAGTTTCCATAACTTTTCTGAAAATTTAATTTCTCCTGTCATACCGAGGGAGTTAATATCCATCATTCATAAACCGTGAGTCAACTCCTATTTCATTATCGGCAGGAGTTTAACCCATTTCTCCTGACTAGAGATGAGCGAGCGTACTCGTTAAGGCAAACTACTCGAGCGAGTAGTGCCTTATGCGATTACCTGCCCGCTCATCTCAAAAGATTCGGGTGCCGGCGGGGGGCAGGGAGCGGCGGGGGAGAGCAGGGAGGAACAGAGGGGAGATCTCCCCCCCCCCCCCCGCTCCCCCCTGCTCACCGCCGCAACTCACCGCTCTCCCCCGCCAGCACCCAAATCTTTAGAGATGAGCGGGCAGGTACTCGCATAAGGCACTACTCGCTCGAGTAGTTTGCCTTAACGAGTACGCTCGCTCATCTCTACTCCTGACTTATTCTGTGCAGTATGGATGGCTAATATGGATATTAAAATCATTGGGGGAAGCAACTGATCCAGTTAAAGAATTCCGTAACGAAAATGGACAACGCCAAATCCACATTCTCACAACAGGCACAATACAGTCTATGTAAGCTTCTGTTCACACTGATGCCATGCAGCCAAGACTGATGCCTTTCGATTCACTGTGCAACAGATCTTAATGGCTCCTATTGATTTCCATTATTCACCAACCGGAATAGCTCTGCAGAGTAACCTAAAGGTCCCCACACACATTAGAACTTAGTCGTCCTAACCCACCGATAACTACAAACCCGGATGATTCTGTAATGTGTAGAGCGGCGGTTCAACTTTCCCCAACAGATAATGTAGGGAGAAAGAAGGATCAGGGACATTGAATTTCAAAGCCTGATACTACAGTTCCCCGAAAAATAAGCCGCCACCAGAGCTGTCTGACTGCGGCTTACCTCCCTAAACATACGAACGTACAGACAAGCCAAAGAGTTGGATGAATGGGGGAGCCAGTAGAAGTAGCCGTCGGATGAACAATGGTTGGATGGATGGTGGTTGAAGGTCTATAGGGAGCACTAGGTCTTGGGTGTACTGGTGTATTACTGATATGGGTATAAGGATCTGTAATGTGGTGTCTATAGCCGGCCAGTACATTGGTGTGCCTCTAATTTTATACATACACAAGGATTTTTCTCTACCCTATCACAGAGTAATTCTTCCCCAGAAGTGTTTTGGTCTGACTACAGCGTGCCTATCAGCCCAGATCTGCAGAAGCTGACATGACAGCATGTGCGTGAGGCTTTTCAGTATTTAATATGATCTATGGATTTTCTCATTCCTACGTGTCGTTTTTAATTTGTAGATAATAATTGAGCTGCTGAGTCAATATTTTCTCAGTAATGAAAGTCAATCATCCAATTATCCTGAAAATTAAGTCACAGAAAAAATAATTTCTATATAAACTACTTGTTATGTATAATTACTATGTGATTACTAAGGCTGGGTACACATACACTACATTGACAAAAGTATTGGGACACCCACTAATCCTGGGCTGTCAGGCGAAGGGGATTTGTAAATCAGATGTGTGAGAATTAGGTATTTAGGAGAGTGTCATACAGGAAGATCCCAGGACAGAAACCATCAAAATGTCACGATGTGTAGAGCTGACAGACTTCCAACGGAGTACAGTGGTGGGATGTCACCTGAGCAACCCATCAGTACCAGACTTTGCAGTGATTCTGGACCCTCCAAAGTCCACTGTTGGCCATGCTATTAGGAAGTGGAAACCATTTGGTGTGTGTGGTGCAGCTACATTTGGGAAAACCTCATAAACTGATAGAATGTGGACAACGAAGCCTTGAACGAGCTTGAAGCCTTGAACATCACGCACATCGTCTACTGAAACACTTGCTCAAGAAGTCTTAGGGGCCATTAGATTACCCATTAGCACCAGAACCATCAATAGGGAACTCTATGTAAAGGGTTTCCATGGACGAGCGGCTGCACACAACATCACAGCAGTTAATTCACAGAGGCGCCTGTGATTGTGCTTGGAGAGACGGACTGTAAATGAGTGGAAGCAAGTGTTGTGGACAGATGAATCACAGTACGCTATCTTCTGATCAGATGGTGCACTTGGGTGGTGGTTGCCTAGTTTCTATGTGACGGCATCGTGCCAAAAGTGAAGTTGGAGGAGGTTCTGTTATGGGGTGCGGGTATTTCTGCTGGGAAGGACTAGGACCATTGGTTATAGTGAAGTCCACCCTCAATGCCAATGGGTACAGAGACATTCTGGACAATGGCGCATTGATGTACCCTATCGTAATACTTTGGTACAGCTCCGTATCTCTACCAACATGACCGAGTACCATGTCCTTGAAGCAGAACGTCTGCAAACTTCATTGGACGGCCCAAAGTTTGCATCTCAATTTCATTGACCATGTTTGGGATAAACCATAATGCCATATTCATGAATGCCCATCATCCCCCACATCACTATCTGAGGCTCTCCTTAAGGAATAAAGGCAAATCCCTACACACATCTATCAGAATTTGGTAGAAAACATGCCTGGGCGGGTTACTGCAGTCATTGAGGCCAAGGGCATCCCAACACTATATTGAAAAATGTGACCCAATACTTCTGTCAATTTAGTGTATGTCCAGCAATTCCGAGAGAGTGTAAAGCCATGCCGGGTGGATGCACTGTAGTCAATGTTTTTTGGTATGGTACACACTGGGTCATAGTTCACATTTGTAAGCCCAGTATAATCATAGAAAGGACATTCATAATTTCCTTCTATATTAAAGAAACTTAAATGGGGTTGTCTGCTCATATTTTCACTGATGTCCTATCCTCTAGGTAAGTCACCAGTAGTTGATGGATGAGGGTCCACCGCTAGGACCCCCGTCCATCAACTGATCATCCGGCCCACTGTCCAGTACAGCAAAGGATGTTGTCATAAGCAGACAGGGAAGAAAGTGCCAGTGCCGGCCTCACTCCCATTGAAATCAGTTGTATAGCCACGCTGCTACGGCACCTTCTGCTTCTCTGCTGGTCAGGACGGATGTGACCTCATGATCAACAGTGAAGTAGGAGCTGCCATAGCAAAGCGACTCTCCGATTGATTTCAATGGGAGTGAAGCCAGCGCCAAAACATCCTCCACTGTCCACAATGTCCGGCCCACTGTATGTCCGGCCGGGTGATCAGCTGATGAAAAGGGGTCTTGAGTGACGAACCCCTATCCATCAACTACTGATTATCTATACAGAGGATAGTCAAACATTGGGCAGACAAACCCTTTAAATACTAACTGTAAGAAAGGACCAATCAGTGTTTCCATTTCACAGTCTACAAACATAAAAATGGTGTAGAAAAGTTCCATACTTTGGCACAAAACCGGCTTACGCAAAACATTTTGTGGCGTTTTGTCGTCTACACGTCTCACATTAACACTGTGTATGAGCGGTGGAATCGCTCAGGACTTGGAATGAGAATACATAGAATTGCCTGAATTCTGAGAGAGAGACCAACCGACCTAAGGGGCTTAAGGTGGGAAAAAACACAAAATAACAAGCCGGTCAGCAGGATTATGGAAATAACACATCTATATAGTGTTTTTAAAAATATTTTACTATTTTAAAACAATAAAAACGATTTTACAAATCTTGCTTTGAGTCTCCATATTGTGGATCCCAGAGCTCCTTTATTCTTGTCACTGATGGGGCCGTATGAGGGCTTGTTTTTCGCAGGGTGAGCTGCAGCTTTATTGCTGTTATTTTGGGGTTCATACACCCCCCCCCCCTCCCCCCCCCCCCCCCCCCCCCCCGCTCCCCGCCGCAACTCACCTGTCACCTGCGCCGGCCCCCCAATCTTTAGAGACGAGCGGGGAGATACTCGGCTAAGGCACTACTCGCTCGAGGAATGTGCCTTATAGAGTATACTCGCTCATCTCTATTGGCGATACCATTTTTTATTATTTTTATTATTTCAAATATTTATTTGGAAAAGATTTTTTTTCAACTTTTATTTTTATTTAAAGGGCTTGTTCCAAGATCCAAATTTATCCCCTATTCACAGAACGGGTGATGGCTTTATGAACAGTGGAGGAACTACTGCTGGAACCCCACTGATCCTGAGAAAGGGGTCCCAACAGTCCCGGCATGAATTAAGCGGGGGTCGCACATACACGCTATCACTCCATTCATTTCAGTGACAGTGCCGGAAACTGAGGAATACGAAGTTTTGTCAGTCTCAGGCGCTGTGATTGAAAGAACGTTGTACAACACAACACACACAGCCATCCCTCTACCTAGATGCCCGGTGCCGCCCGCATGCTTGGGCCCCCATCATTCACATTGTTATGTTTGCAGATCTAATGTGTCATTAAAACATAAAGAGAAATGAAAGAACAACAAAAAGCAAACAGTGAAAGCGGCATCTCTAATACACCCTTTAACCCTTCAATCACCAGCCTATTTTAGGCTTTCTCGCTAACCAATTCATTTGTTGCATTCCAAGAACAATAATGTTTTTGTTTTTAACTTTGGTCTACATATAATTTAATGGATACATTTTCTTAATTTTTTTTTTTCAGATGGGGATTCTGCCATTGTTTGTTTTTTTGTCTTGTTTTTACGGCATTCATCGTATGGAACACTACTGGTCAAAAGTCTTAGAACATCTTATTTTTTCTAGTTTTTATTGATATTTACACAGTTTAATGCCTCAAATGCCTTGAAATGAAATCAAAGAACAAATATGTTAAGATGGATAATATAATGAATTAACTTTTTCTCATCAAATTAAATCTAGATTTTTGACTCTTCAATCAACCTCCTCCAGCTGATAGAACAGCTTTTACATAATCGAGGCATCCTTTCTACATGCGCATTCTGATGTTGTTCAGAAATTTCTTCCCAAAATTGTTGCAGAAGTTCCCACAAATGTGCTGCACTTGTTGGCTGCTTTACTCGCACCCTTCTGTCCATTTAATCCCAAACAAGCTTAATGGGGTTTAAGTCTGGAGATTGTGCAGGCCATTCCATTCTTTAAAGCCTACTTCTTCTTGTCTTCTTGAGTAGTTCTAACAGAACCTAGAAGTATGTTTTGGATCATCGTCATTTATACTTTTTGTTTATAGGCCCATTTACACAGGACCAGTGTCAAGCAAACGATGCCCGACACTCATCCCTGTGTGTATTACTGGCTCGCTCAGCAGGGGAGCTGGGGCGGCTGGAGGAGATTGCACTTCTCGCTCTCCCCTACTCTTCTTTATTCACTTAATACAGCGGCCGATCAGTACTGAACAGCTGCTGTTTACAGTGAACGATCATCATTCAGGATTTTAAGCTGCATAAAATCCTGAATGATGATTGTTCAGTGTAAACAGCAGCCATGCAGTACTGAACAGCTGCTATGTTAAGTGAATGGAGAGGGGCGGGGGAGCAAGAGGAGAGAAATCTCCTGCAGCTGCTCTGCCCCCCTGCTGGCCACTCTGTGAGCGAGACAGCAATACTCGCTCCTGTGCAGGGGCATGGGAGCAAGTACACACAGGAAAGAGTGTCGGGCATCGTTTGCCCAACATTCGTCCCGTGTAAATGGGCCTTTAGTTTGACTATTTTTGAATAGTAAAAATGTTTTTAAAAGAATTTTGCTTTAACATCACTATATTTCAAGATGATAATATGTTTATTTTTCCATTGATGAGTCTGTATGATTGCTTGCTCTTTGCAGGCTGAGCTGCAGTTTTCACCGATGTCATTTTTCAAAACGTTTTGATCCCTTTTTTTTCAGTCCTGGCATTATTTTTAGGGCTTTTAATGGCATTCACAGTGGGGTATGGATGACATGTTAACTTCATTCTTCGGTTTAGTATGGTTAGTATGATGCCAAATTCCTATAGTTTTGTCATGCTTTTCTACTTTTGCAGAATAGAAACACTCTTTAAAAAAATGTTGTATTTACGCAAAGATACATAACATTTTTGTGTTTCCGTTGATGGAGCTATGCGAGATTTAGTTTTTTGTTGGATGAGCTGTAACTTTTAAGAGCACCAATTGGCTCACATGACATGGTGTTAGCGATTTTGTGTTTGTTTGAGAGTTTTTTGCTTTTTTTTATGTTACACATAATAAGGGGGAACGACCTTTTTGAGTTTTAATTTTTTTTACATTTTTATTAGACTGTATCAGAGGGGTTTTTTTGTCCCACCAGGGGACTTGAACTACATTCATTTTGCTCTTTAGGGCTCGTTCAGACGAGCATTGTTTTCTCGCGGCTAAGCAGCAAGAAAACAGCGCTTCTATAGTGCTAAAAAGATCGCGTGAACGGGTTACCTTACATTACGTGAAGTAGCTCGTTCACGCGATCCAAGGTGCATCAATGGAAAGCATGCAGCAAAGATAGGACATGTCCTATCTTTGCGCACACCTCGGAGCCGACATGCGAGTTTGCACTCACATGTCCTATCCTTGTTAGATGCGCTGATTCAGGCCACAATAGATATGGCAGATCCTAAGACCACTATTAAGCCTCTGCGTGCCATAGCAACCCATCAGCACTCTGCAATCACATCACGGAGGGCCTGTAGGTGACAGAGGAATTTCTCTCCCCTTATCAACCTCTTAGATGCTGCAGTCGCTATTGACCGTGGCATCTAAGGGGTTTGACTGCCCGGATTGGAGCTTGCTCTGATCCTGGTCATTAGTGCATGAGTCCACCTGTCAGCAGAATATTCTATTTTTTTTTTTACAAACAGAGGTGATTTAGAAGTAGGTTCTTGTACTCATCAGTCATGACCGAAACAGACTACTCTTTTCTAGAAATATTTGTATTTGCTCTAAGGGCTTTATATAGTAGATGGACCACTATAGTCTATAAGTGCCATCATTCTTGGAGTACTTATATGGAGTCCCAGGAGACGGAGAAAGGTTTTCTCCCATGATTCTGGAGTGTCTGCCAACTCCATCTAAGCAATGCAGAAAAGTTAATGAAATACATATGGCAGATGTACATCTACCTGAATCATGAGGTACACTTAAGGGCATAGGTAACTTGCACTTAACTCATGGGGGTGTTCAGACACGTTCATTAATGCATTTAATGTTTTGATGTCATACAATGTGTTTTTTTAGACACTAAATGAACATTTCCCTTAGAGCACCACTGACTCCTTACTGAACGGTAACACTCCTCCAGTGCTGCAGGCATCCTATAAATTGATGAAGCACAAAGTCTAATCACAAAGCCTGTGAGGACAGGTCCACTGGCTCATATTAGTTTTCTTCCAGTGTCACACCATGAGTAAGAAATCTACTTTCCCATTGTATGCTAAAGAGTGTGTTCACCTTTGAGCGCAATTTTACAGTTTATATATAGAACTCGACTGCCTTCAACATGAGTCACTTTGTTAAAGGGGTTTTCCAGGCCGATACTATTGATCACCTATCCTAGGGATAGGTGATCAATAGACATTGGCTGGTGTCCACCGCTTGGGATGCGGGCCAATCAGCTGATTGGGCACCCGCTGTCGGCGTAACAGCACATAGGGGTACGGAGAGGAGGCAGTTTGCTCTTACCTGTCTAGTGGCCGGCGCTGGTAATTGCAGGTGTAGCTCTCATTGAATTCAATTAGTGCAATTACGGATGCCCCTCCACTGCACAGTGCTCAGAGATTTCCTTCTGCCCTGTGTGTTGTGGTGCTGACAGCGGACGGCTGATTGGCTGGGGCCCCGGGCAGTGGACCCCAGCTAATCATCTATTGCTGAACTATCTTGAGGACAGGAAATCAGTAGTATTTGCCTGGAAATCCCATTTTATACGTTGCTTTTTTATACTGACCCCGATTTACAATTTGTATTGTGCTCCAGAGCTGCATTCACAGTTCTGCTGGTTGTTATTAAAACAGCAAAAAAAAATTGCCAGACACAACTCTAACGGTATAGCTGAGCTCTTGTGATGCAAAGGATTGCCCAGGGTTAAAAAAAATATGGCTGCTTTCTTCCAAATGTAACGCCATCCTTGTCTGCGGGTTGTGTCTTGTATTACAACTCAGCTTCCATTCCTTTCAATGTAGCTGAGCTGCAGTACTTCATACAACCCTATTGACAAGGTGGTACTGTGTTTGGAAAAAAGCAGCCATTTTTTTTTTCTAACCTCGGACAACCCCTTTAAATGGCCCAACAAAGAGAGGAGCCTCCTTCTCTCATCCAAACTGCATACCCACTACAAGATTACGGGATGCTGTTCCATTACCATGACAGCCTGGGGCTTTGTGAAAGCCCCCAGGCCTGCCACGTACATCTTCCTATTAAGTGCTGCCTTTGGCAGGGCTTAGTACAATGCCTGCAAATGTACGTTACACTGCAATACTGAAGTATTGCAGTAAATTGTGCAAGCGATCAGATGATTGCCTGTTCAAGTTACCTATGGAGACTAAAAAAAAAATTTAAAGTAAGATGAAGAAACTTTTTAAATAAAAAATTTAAAAAAGTTCTGTAAAAAAATGTCTTCCAAGTTCTCACATCAAAGCAATAGTTAAAAAATGACATTGCCACATCCTTAAAGGTCTGATTTATTAAAATATCACATTATTTATACGGCACGATGAATGCTTTAGAAGAAAAAGTACCGAATAATAGAATTGCATTTTTTGAGAAAAAAAAAGAGAAAAATTAAATAGAAAATGCTGAAAAATAATTTGCACGACAAAATGATACAAATAGAAAGTAGAGCTCACCTCGCAAAAAAATGGGCGCTCACGCCGGTCCATCGACTGCGAGATAAGAAACTTACTGTGTTCAAAGGAAAACAACAGAAAGCAAATTTTTTAAAGGATTTTTATGTAGAAATATATTAAAAACGATATAAATGTAAGAATCATATCGACACGTAGAATAACGTCATTATTACGCTGCAATAACAGAAAAGAAAGCAAAATGGGGAAATTGTGTCTTTCCATCTCACCTCACTTAAATTTTTTTAAAGGTTTTTCTAACACATCATAAGTAGAGATGAGCGAGCACCAAAATGCTCGGGTGCTCGTTATTCAAGTCGAGTTTTTCGTAATATTCGAGAGCGCTACTTGAGTAACGAACCCCATTGAAGTCAATGGGAGACTTCAGCATTTTTGTATTTTTCTCTCTCCCTCCCCCCCCCCCCCCCCCCCCCGCCAGCCACAGACTGCTGTGGATGTGCGCACGCTGGCACGTCAGAGCAGGAAGTGGTAATGCAAGGAGGGATCGAACACGGCGTGGTACTCGCTCGAGTAACGAGCACCATCGAGTATGCTAATTCTTGAACGAGCATCAAGCTCGACAGAGTATGTTCGCTCAACTCTAATCATAAGGTATGTTACAGGGACCAGTGAAATATTCAGCTCCTCCCACAAAAGAAAAACAAGCGCTCGCGGCTATGGCACTGGAAAAATACATTAAAAATAATGATTTCTTTTTTCCAGTGGGAAGAAAAAAAGAAAAAGAAAGGGGACTGTGGCTGGAAAGGGTTAAAAGACAGAGGAAACCAGGACTGAAGGCTGGACCAGTTTCAGCAATGCTCTCCTGAATTAAAGGGGTTGTTCTTTAATTAAAGGCCTATCTTAACTCCTTAAGGACTCGGCCAATTTTGGCCATAAGAACGCAGCACTTTTGGGGGATTTTCATCTCCACTTTTCAAGAGCCATCACTTTTGTATTGTTTCGTCATGCAGCATAAATGATGTGATAATTCCTTTTGTGAACTTGTACAATTATGATGATGCCAAAATTATGGGGGGGGTTTTTGGGTTTTTCAACTTTTACACAATGAAATTTTTGGAATTTGTTGTTTTGTTTGCATCCCTGCATTCAAGTCCAATAACTTGTATTTGTCCATGGGCGGAGCTCTGTGAGGGCTTGTTTTTGTGTGATGAGCTGTAGTTTTTACTGGTAGCATTTTGGGGTACATATGGCTTTTTTGATCACATTTATTGCATTTTTTTGAGAGGTAAATGAACAAAATAAGCAACCCTGCCTGTGTTTTTTGTTTTATTTTTTCTTTGGGAGGGTGGGGAGGGGTTATAGTTTTCATAGTAATAAATAGTATTTATTATACCGGTCATTATCGATATGATTGTACAAAATACGTGTGTTTGTGTTTTTTTTTATTATTATTTTTTATACAAATGGGCAAAAGGCGTGAAAAAAAAGGGGACAGTCATTTTTTTATGCCCCTGTGGGGGGACTTGAACCATTAAAGCTCTGATCACTATGATAATGCATGGCAGTACTTCTGTAGTGCAATGCATTATTGCTCACAATAGCGATCACGGGCCATAACAAGAAGTATATGATGTCTGACTGCCATGGCAACCCATCGGCTCTTCATGATTACATCACGGAGTGCCAATGACGTCACAAGAGGAACATGCTCCCTCTGTGAACCCTTTACCTGCCGTGTTGTGTATTGATCGCGGTATGTAAGTATGGTTAAGAGCAGAGATTGATGTTCTCATCGATACCCACTATTGCAGCAGGAGGCCAGCTATCAGTCACAGCCAACTCCTGCTGTGGGATGATGCATGCTCACTTCTGAAAAGAATGGGAACTTGGCCTGCAATACCAAGCCGGCCACTGCAGCAGGAATGGAGCTGTCTGCTTCCTGTACACATCAGTTCAGTGCATGAGTGCTACAGCCTGGCGAATATCTGATTGATGGGGGTTCCTGATGACGGATCCTAGCTTATCTACTATTGATAACCTATCCTGAGGTTGCCCATCAATAGTTTATAACTAGGCAACCGCTTAAAGTTATAAATCTCAGATAAGACCATCCCAATTTCCGTATATAGTTGATAAGCGAAACTCTTAAAATTTGTAAGTTTGATAACTGCCAATCTGCCTATCATGGGAAAGGTGGAACACCAATCCATATTTTAGCCTCCACCTACTGGTGGAAATGGATTTCTGCAAAATAAGGGGTTGACAAATCTTCTTTGATCCATTAAACTTGTTCTCCAGGGACCCAGAGACCTCCTTATGATCTGAGAGACGGTGATTGTAGGGTGATGTAATCATGCTAGTCACAGCTCCCTCACTCTACAAATACATTGTGGTATGTATGGATCCTATAGTAATTGAATCACGTAGGAAGTGAGGTAGTCCCACCAGCATTAGGGTGAGGTCATGACTGAGCTCCCAGATGCCTCTGGTTATGGCCATCCCATTGTTTCATTCCTATGGCAAGGAAATTCATAGCTGAAAAAAGTTCCCTAGACACAAGATTAAGTAGTTCTGCTTGGTCAAATCAAGATAATTAACTTCTAAATACTGAAGGAATTGGACATATTCTGGCCAGACTTGTGGGGTTGTAGTAAAGTGCCAGGATGAACCTGATCCTAGAGCTGATCCTGATCAGTATTGATGCCGGACACCTTTCTCCGCTGGGAATGTTGTAGTAAAAATAGCAGAATTGCATTGGAGTCACATGACCTTGATTCTTTTGGAACTATTAGCGGTTGATCCAGGGATTAGTCTGATTGCCATTAGGGAGTCGGGAAGGAATTTTTTCCCCCAAAAGGGCTAATTGGCTTCTGCTCTTGGGGTTTTTTTGCCTTCCTCTGGATCAACAAAACAGGAGGCTAAACAGGCTGCACTAGATGGACATTGTCTTCATTTGGCCTTACGAACTATGTTACTATGTTTCATCTCTACTTCTTACACATGGCTGTATGAAGGCTTTTCCATTGTAAGGCGAGCTGTACTTTATATTGGTACCCTTTTTGGGTTGCATATAATGTATAACTTTTAAAAACATTTTTTGGGGTGACCTGGGGAATAAAATGCCTGAATGCTGCCATCTGTTTGCTGCGTTCACCACAGAGTATGGCTGATCTGATACCCTTTATGGTTACAATGTTGCCAAAATGATATTTATTTTTATGTTTTTGTATTGTAACACAATAAGGCCTTGTTTACATGAATGTGAGTTCCTTCTGATTTCGGTCTGGATGGAATTTACACCGGAAATTAACCCATTGATTTCAACGCGTTAACTTACAGGAATTATTTTTTGCCTGCATCGATAGTGCAAGAACGAAAACTGGCAACAAGTCCTATTTTTTTGGGTGATATTGCCCATTTCTTTCTATGTCAGCAAAAG